>UESW01004563.1:19791-237497 GCA_900491605.1 Calamus simplicifolius | reverse complement strand
TTGAAGCTGAGCACTCGCCAAAATTACTAAAGCTAAGGTTAAAACCTTTTTCTGGAAAGCCATTATTTGTCGATACGGTATACCACATACCCTCATCACTGACAATGGCTGACAGTTTGACAACAACGCCTTCCGAACTTTCTGCACTGATCCGGCATCCTGCAACGATTCACCTCCGTCGGCCATCCACAATCTAATGGAGAAGCCGAAGTTACAAACGCATGATATTACGGGGACTAAGAACTAGACTGGATACATCCAAAGGAAGATGGGTAGAAGAGCTCCCAAGTGTACTCTGGGCATACCATACAACACCCAGAACGCGACAGGAGAAACGCCATTCAACCTGGTTTTTGGTTCCGAAGCTGTTATTCCCGTCGAGATTGGCTTACCAAGTGGGCCGAGTGGAAGCATACAACGAAGCGGACAACCTCCCCAATTTGAGGGCCAATCTTGACCTCATTGATGAAGCGAGAGATCGGGCTCGAATTAAGATTGCAGCATACCAACAGCAGGTACAAGGTATTATAATACCCACGTCTGCCGAAGGATTTCCGTCAGAGAGATCTAGTTCTAAGGAAAGCTTCGATATCCAAACCAACAGAAGGGGGCAAATTATCCCGAACTGGGAAGGACCCTATCGGGTGAGAGAAGTTCTTCACCGTGGAGCATACCAGCTTGAAGACCTGAATGGACAACTAGTCCCCCGAACGTGCAATGCAGACAATCTCCGACCATATTACCAGTGATGTAATGTACTTACCCAAATATTAAATGAGTCTGCACCTTTGAAACATACCTTTGAATAATTCTTCAGGGTGACTCAAGCGGCCCCAACCACGATAGGCGGCTCGGCGGCCCTACAGTCCAAAGGACACCCCCAGGCCGGCATTACTTGCCCCTGAGGAGGTTCAAGTCCGTGACTCAAGCGGCCCCAAACCACGATAGGCGGCTCGGCGGCCCTACAGTCCAAGGACACCCCAGGCCGGCATTACTTGCCCCTGAGGAGGTTCAAGTCCGTGACTCAAGCGGCCCCAAACCACGATAGGCGCTCGGCGGCCCTACAGTCCAAAGGACACCCCCAGGCCGGCATTACTTGCTCCTGAGGAGGTTCAAGTCCGTGACTCAGCGGCCCCAAACCACGATAGGCGGCTCGGCGTCCTACAGTCCAAAGGACACCCCCAGGCCGGCATTACTTGCCCCTGAGGAGGTTAAGTCCGTGACTCAAGCGGCCCCAAACCACGATAGGCGGCTCGGCGGCCCTACAGTCCAAAGGACACCCCCAGGCCGGCATTACTTGCCCCTGAGGAGGTTCAAGTCCGACTCAAGTGGCCCCAAACCACGATAGGTGGCTCGGCGGCCCTACAGTCCAAAGGACACCCCAGGCCGGCATTTTGCCCCTGAGGAGGTTCAAGTCCTTGACTCAAGCGGCCCCGTACCACGATAACACGAGTGGCCCCATGATCCCAAAAGCTTCATTCTTCCTGGAACCCAGGATTAACTTCCTACGGGGGTCCCTAAGCTGCTCTATTAACGCTCTGGGACTTGTGTCCTAATACAATATACCGGAAAACGACCCGAAGACTATGATTTCCTGCCAGTTTGCGGACGGATTCCGTAAGCCGTAAGCAGATAAAATGCTAAGTGATACCAAATGAATAAAAGGTAGTATCTGCTTAGTTAAAGCTAATCTGTTAGAAAAACTTTATAAAGTCTTCTCAATAAGCGGATCTTCGTTACAAAAAGAAAAGGGGTCCTTTAAAAAGACCAAGACAAGAATAGAAAAGCAAAAGTCAAAGTCGATATAAGTTTGGGCATCCCCAATCAATTCCTTGAATGATCCTTTTCTATATTGGAATCGGAGGCCGGCTCCTTAGTGAGAGGCATTTCGGCAGCAGGATCCTTGGTTACCGCCGCCCTATCCGCCACGTCTTCAACCTCTACGTCAGGAATGTCTCGTCATCCGCAGGTCGAAAGCGTTCAAGGTCCTTTAAGTTAAAGTGTTGGGCTAGCCTCCGCTTGCACATCTCAAAGCCTTGAGCAAAGGCATCTAGGGCCGCCTCCTGGAACTCTGATTCGAAATCCAGGGAACCCTTGTATTCCCTGATAGCATCCCCAACCTTGGCTTCGGCTATGGCCACTTTCTTTTGAGCTTCGGCTTCAGCCGTGGCCACCCTCTCTTGGGCTCTGGCTTCAGCCACAGCTATTCTTTCCCGGGCTTCGGCCTCGACCGTTGCTATTTTTTCCCGGGCCTCCTTCACCACCACCGCAACTTTATCGAGAGAGTTTTTAGCATCCCTCTCGGCTAGAGCCAACTTCTCCGCAGCATCACGAGCCGTAGCCTCGGCGTTATCAGCTCGATTTTCAGTGTGCTCTAACCTAAGAGCAGTCTCTTTTAACCTCTCTTCCGTCGGCAACAACTTCGCCCGAACCTCGCACAATTGGGCGTCTAAGTTCTGCAGCTCCATCTCCGCCTTACCCCGCCAGGACCGATAATCTTCCTGAATAACCCAGAGATCGTGTAAGGCTTTTGATTCTCGGACCCTCGTCTCCACCAGTTCTTTCTCCAAGCTCGCACTCTGAGACTTGGCCCTATTTAAGTCTTCGCGCAGGACAAAAAGGCCATTCGACATCTGCAAAATACATTCATTAAAAACCTGAGTTCGATAATCACACAAAGGAAAAGGTCAAAACCTTACCTGAAGCGTAGCTGTGAACATGGTGTCGAAGGACTCTTCTTGCGTTATCTTCCTCATTTTGTCCTGGAACCTGGGTAGAATCGCAAGTTTGAGAACTGTCTCCGACAGGCAACTTTGATACCCAGCACCCTGATTAGATGGGGGAGGGGGCGGAGACGCATTCCCTAAAGCATCCGAGGAAGCGGGAGCAGGAACGCCCACTTCCTTTGACAACAAAGGACCTGGCAAATCAACTTCGACTGCTTCCGCACTCTCAGCAGACCCCCAGCACCTTTATTGGGGATGGAGTGACCTCCGGAAGTTCCCTCTCGGTAGGATCTCCTGTTGGGATCCCCGTTGGAGGACTCATCTCCCCTTCACTATCTTCTATCAAGGTTGCTTCCGGAATCACCGTCGGAAACCGAGCCTGATCATCCGATCCTGTCTGACGAGGCTTTTTAGGCTCATTTCCTGCCGCGCCACGTTCACCTCTCTCTCTCTTTCGAAGGTTTGACACCAGGAACTCTCGAGAGAACTTCATTGCTGCAAAGTAGTGAGCACGGGATTAGCTAAAAAGACACCAAATGTGTTGGCTAGCAATATAAAGAGAAGGAGAGGGGGGAGATGAATTCTGTGAGGCTCACCGGGCGCTGCAGCCAGCGACACTAGCACAGACGCAATCTCCCAGAGATTATCCTCCGATAGCAATTCTCTACTGGGGGGTATGATGGTAGAGATTAGAGTGTTGAAAAACTCACGATCTCTCTCGTCAACACTCGCGTTTTGGTTAGAGCTGGTATCCGGGATACCCCAATTTACACCTAACCCCTCCATATGTGCATAAAAAAACCGAGATTTCCACCCTCTAATTTTAGAAGGGAGATTAAGCCTGAGAACCCTTTTAGGCCTCGATGCAAAACTCCACCACCCATCCCTGACTGGGTTCGAATCCTATACAGCGCTCTAAATAAAGAAAGTCGAGCAGAAGCTCCATGAAAAGAACAAAGCACTAGAAATGAAAATATAATGCGAATAGAATTGGGAGTGAGCTGTGCAGGGATAAGGCGATATCGGTTTAATAGGTTTACAAAGAAAAGATGTAAGGGCAGTCTTAGACCCCCTTAAAAAACTCTTCATACAAAGCGACCTTGCCTGGTCGCGCTAGAGTAACCCTATCTTCGGGAGAGGGAACAGAGAGCCGGATATTATCCGGGATCCTGAACTGAACCTTAAGGTTTCTAAGATCCTGAGAGGAGGTAACAGAGGCGACGTCCGCGGTTTAGCCAGTTTAGAAACAGCCGCGGGAGGTCCTGCCTCACGGCTAGTAGACGAAGAGGAAACCTTAGGGACTGAGGCAACAATCTAGACACAGGCTGTATGGACCGGGCAACGGGTTGGTCCCCACCGATAACTACCCCTCCCAGAGCCTGCCGACGTGCTTGAAGAATCTCCTCCCGGGAGGGCTCTACCATGGGGCCCTTACCCTTCCTATCTACGAAGGAATCCATAAATAGAGAAAGGGAAGAAGAAGGAATCGACTGACCTGGGCTCGAAGAGATAAAAACGCAAGAAGATGTAAGAGGTTAAAGGTTAAGGGAAAGGGATAGCTCCCCCTTATTTTATGCATATTAGAAGCAATGCCTCGAGCACCGCGAGGGCATGTGGTAGTCCATCAGTGGAGCCGGACAAGCGAAAAGACGCTATCCTCTTAGAGATATGCGCCTCCCTCCTTTTTCTGAAACGTCGCTTATCATGTACTAGACATTTTTGAAATTTGAATTTTCCGCCCTTCTCCCTTGCACGTGCGCAACACACTGTAATACAAGGAAGATGGGCGAGGGGGCATATGATATGGATGATAAATAAAATAGTTAAAGAATAAAGTCAGCCCCCAGAGTCTGGACGGCCCCCAAAGTCTAGGCGGCCCTCAGTCCTGAGCGGCCCCCGGAGTCTGGGCGGTCCCCAGTTTGGGTGGCTCCTGGTCCTGGGCGGCCTCCAGAGTCTGGGCAGCTCCCAGTCCTGGACGGCCCCCAGCCCTGGGCGATCCCCAGTCCTGGGTGGTCCTTGGAGTCTATGCGGCTCCCAGTCCTGGACGGCCCCCAGCCCTGGGCGATCCCCAGTCCTGGGTGGCCCTTGGAATCTGGGCGGCTCCCAGTCCTGGATGACCCCCAGCCCTGGGCGGCCCCTTGGGCGGCTCCCAGTCCTGGACGGCCCCCAGCCCTGGGCGATCCCCAGTCCTGGGTGGCCCTTGGAGTCTAGGCGGCTCCCAGTCCTGGGCGGCCTTCAGAGTCTGGGCGGCTCCCAGTCCTGGATGGCCCCCAGCCCTGGGCGATCCCCAGTCCTGGGTAGTCCTTGGAGTCTAGATGGCTCCCAGTCCTGGGCGGTCCCCAGTCCTGGGCAGCCCTTAGCCCTGGGCGGCCCCCAGAGTCTGGACGGCTCCCAGTCCTGGGCGGCCCCCAGAGTCTGGGCGGCCCCCAGTCCTGGACGGCCCCTAGCCCTGGGCGGCCCTCAGTCTAGGCGGCCCTCAGTCCTGAGCGGCCCCCAGAGTCTGGGCGGTCCCCAGTCTGGGCGGCTCCCAGTCCTGGACGGCCCCCAGAGTCTGGGCGGCCCCCAGTCCTGGG
This sequence comes from Calamus simplicifolius, assembly GCA_900491605.1. NCBI lineage: Eukaryota > Viridiplantae > Streptophyta > Magnoliopsida > Arecales > Arecaceae > Calamus > Calamus simplicifolius. The sequence goes on along the minus strand of UESW01004563.1, from coordinate 232,198 downwards.
GGCCCCTAGCCCTGGGCAGTCCTGGGCGGCCCCCAACCCTGGGCAGCCCCCGATCCTGGGCGGCCCCCAGAGTCTGGGTGGCCCCCAGTCCTAGGCGGCCTCCAGAGTCTGGACGGCCCCTAGTCCTGGGCGGTCCCTACTCCTGGAGGGCCCTCAAATCGAGAAATGCTAGGCATCATAACGCTTTAAATGACTCGAATAAGACAAGCACTGAAACACCGCCATTTATCTAGAAAAAGGAGACACTGAGCTTCTATTTTAGAGCCAGATACCTTTCTCTGACTCTGACATCCCCACTAACCCTGATATTCCCTTGGGATAATCAAGGTCATCATGGAAATCCTTATCTTCGTGAGCAAGTTTCTTAATACCCTTATTATTAAATATCTCTGAATGACCACGTAGCGAAAAAAATAAAAAGATGAGTACTTATCCTACATGTAGGCCTCTGAAATTAAAGGAAAAAAATAAGAAAAAGACGGGGATAAAAAGAAGGAGAAAGGAAGCAGAAGGGGACTTTGATCTATCTCAAAGAAATCTCATAACAAGGGAGAAATCTGGTGACCCAGCATCAACAGAAAGCGTGCACCAAATGAGTTGAATTGGTATAAGAAGAGCATTTTCTTCGAGTTGGAGTATTGGTCATCATTAAAATTGAGACATAACTTAGATGTAATGCATATTGAGAAGAATATATGTGACAATGTCGTGGGAACTTTATTAAGCATCGAAGGTAAGACAAAAGACACATATAAAGCAAGAGAGGACCTGGCTTCAATGGGGATCCGAAGGGAGTTGTGGTTACAAACTCAAGGTAATAGAGTTTATAAGCCTCCTGCATCTTACACCTTAACATTAGATGAAAGAAGACAATTCTGTAAGTGGCTAAAATCTGTGAAGGTGCCCGATGGATATTCTTCCAATATTTCAAGGTGCGTAAATGAAGGTGATGGAAAGATATCCGGCTTGAAGACACATGATTGTCATGTACTACTTCAAAGATTGTTACCTATTGGCATTCAACCATTCTTGCAGAAACATGAGAGTAGTACTTTAATTGAGCTTTCTAATTTCTTCCAACAACTTTGTTCAAGGACATTGTATGTTAGGGATTTGGAGTTGTTACAAGAGCAGATTGTGGTGATCTTATGTAAGCTTGAACGAATTTTCCCACCAGCATTTTTTGACGTTATGGTGCACTTATCAATTCATTTGCCTTACGAGGCCTTACTTGCCGGACCTGTTCAAAGTAGATGGATGTATCCTTTTGAAAGGGCACTTGGTACGTATAAACAATACGTACGTAATAAGGCTCGTCCGGAAGGTTCAATTGCAGAAGCTTATGTTGTCAACGAGTCTCTAACATTTTGTTCAATGTATCTTCGAGGCATAGAAACAAAATTCAATCGTCCGGAACGAAATTTTGATTCGGATAGCCATTTGGACAAGCAATTAAATATATTTGCAACTCGTTGGCGGCCTCTTGGAAAAGGAAGAATGGTGCATTTAGATGAAAACTTTAAAACAAGTACATTGGTACCTCATCAATAATTGTCCAGAGGTGCAACCATTTCTCAAGTAAGTATACTTGTAAAATTATTTCTTCATATCATGCAATTTTCTATAGTGCTCATTAGCGTAATGTTCTCTATAGCCAACACATTGATCAGCTAAATCCAACTAGACCGGAACAACTGGACCAATTACAAAAGGAAAGATTTTTGGAGTGGTTTAAAAATGAAGTAAGTACATCATTTATATTGTCAATTAATATATCATATGTCTTTATTTCAAATGACGTTGATGTTTGGTTTATCCAGATGTTAAATAAGCATTTTGCTGGGGCATCTGAAGCTACTGATGAGCTTTATTCATTGGCTATTGGTCCCGACAGTCGTGTGTTCTCGTATACTGGCTGTGTGGTGAACGGCGTTAAATTTATCACTGTTACTCGGGATGTCGGCCATAAAACACAGAATAGTGGCATTTGTGTTCCCTCTACTCATCTAGGAGAAGAAATTAACTTTTATGGTATATTATTAGAGGTCCTTGAATTTCATTTTGTTAAAGGTTGTAAGGCGATAATGTTCAAGTGCAAATGGTTTGAAACTGAACCAAAGCACAGGAGAATGCAACAACATTATAATATTACAAGTATAAATATTAGTTCAGAATGGTACAAACATGAGCCATTCATTTTAGCATCACAAGCTGAAAAGGTTTTCTACTTGGATGATTTGAAGAACAATTCTAATTGGAAAGTGGTATACAAGGTTAGTCATCGTCATTTGTGGGATATTCCAAAAAAAGATGATGATGTTCAGGAAGAAGTATATCAAGAAGATGATTCAGCAGCCCTTCGATTCACATGTGAGCAACCTAACATGGACTTAATAACATCTCGGCGTACGGACACTGATGCTGAAATAGTTGCAACTCAAGAAAACATTAGAGGTCATAGTGATGTCGGTCAAGATGACTTTATATGCGAAGATGTTGAGGAGGACGACACTAGCTGATTATGACAGTGAGGGATCTATACATAGTTCTGATATGGAGGATGATGAAGAAAATGAGCATATTAGTGATGACAGTGATTAATTTGGTAGCATTCATTTTTTTTTTACTTATTATAACTATATGTTCTTATACTTTCTTATTTGTTAATTCTAGTTTGTATGTTTGTTTGCAGATGTCTTCGAGAGATACTCCTGCTACATCGAGGCGAGATGATTCTCCTTACATTCCAGCTCTGACAGAGGGGTCATCTGTCGGCGCATCATGTAATAACTCTACTTTAAACTTATATTATTTGGCTATGTTTCTTTATGTTATTTTGCACTAATTTAGTTCATTATGTTTTGCAGCTACATCATCAAAGAAGAAGGGCCGAGGTCCTGCTCGCGGATACAAGTCCGCACATCTGATTGATACGCGTCGTGGACAGAAGTTGCCTATTCTTCTGCCACCTGAGGTTGGACGACCATTGGGTGAGTTTCGCTCTGAGTTTCTGACCGAGATAGGAGTGGTTGTACGTGACATGGCACCACTTGCGGTCAGGAAGTGGAGTGAGATCACTGATGCACAGAAAGCACCTATGATCGATCGACTTCAGGTCAGTATAATTGTATTAGATTACTTTAGATTACGTTTAATGTACTTAATATACCTTATAACTTTTATATATATATATATATACTTGCAGGAGAAGTTCGATCTTGATATGAATTTAGATCATATTAAAAAAGGTATTGAGTTTCAAATGAATAAAGTTTATCGAGAATTTAGATATCGGCTTCATATCCACTTCATTAGTCACGGTGGGGACACAAGTGTGAGCTTAGCAAAACAAAATAAGCCATCTCGTGTCTCGCAGAGTGACTGGGACTTTCTATGTGATTACTTTTATTCAGATGAGTATAAGGTAAATACATCCATACAAATATTTTAATAGTTTATATTTTTTATAAACTCATGTAACCATTTTCATTAATTCTTTGATGTAGAAAAAATCAGAAACAAATAAATCTAATCGGGAATTGCAGCCATATGCTGCTCTCACTGGATCGAAGTCTATACCGGCTCACTCTTATGATATGGTAAGGAATACTGTGAACCTAGTGCTTTTATATTTATGTATTTTGTGGTCTGATATTGTTGTAGTGTTATAAATCTAGTGTAGTCATATTTATGAAAGATTTGATCCAGCATCTATGTCGAGTGCTAGATCCAAACTTAGGCTTAATGCATGGTATCATGGACCAATTTTCTTCTTTTATGGTATCATAGTCATATAGTTCACCCAATTTTCTTCTTTTATGGTATCATAGTCGATCGATGTTTGAGCTTGTGATAAAAGAGTGATGTGTGTCTACTTTGTTTATCAATATAAACCAAACGTCTTCTATGAAAACTGCACGCAGTTGGATATGCAGCGCACGCAAATGAGATGTATTGAAACCAAAGAGTCCACAAGCACATCTTCAATGCCTCTGAGATCCAAATATATCCCTACAGCTTGGAAATTGAAATGCATGTAGACTGGAGACTAAAATGGTTTAACAATATTTGGCATCATAAGTAGCCACACTAAATCTTTTGCACTTGAATATTGGTACCGGTACTGCTCGTGCTCTCTGCTCTCCAGCCAGTCAGTCAGTCTGTAGGTCGGTCCTACATCGTAATTGGGAACAAATAGGCCGGTGTCAAGGTGGGTCAAATGTGTATCGTTTAATGAATGCCAAATCAATGCAGGAAACTTAGCTGATGGAGATATGAGGTCTAGCTTTTTCTTATTACCGTAGGCTTGTATCCGCAGTTCAATTGAAAGTATATTTATAAAAGAATCTTTTTTATTTCAGCCCTTACATCTGTACCAAAACAAAAATTTCTTTTTCTTAATTTGGAGCAAGCTGCTACAGCATTCATGTGGGTGCTGAAATTAAGAAATGCATGGCCTGAATTTGTCCAAACAAAATATATTACATGTTAAGTTTCCCTCAGAGTTCAAGGGGTGAACTGACCATTTGTCATTGTCAAATTACAAGACTGAACTGAGATTCCAAACCGATCAGCACAAAGAAGAACCAGTGAAGAATGTTTCACTGTACCCACAAGACAGAAAGCTGGCTAACATCATCAACTTAAGATTTTTTTATTGAATTCTGCCAAAAAAAGTATTTGACTTAAACCTAGATATGTCTAGCACTTTAATGAATAATATAAGTATATAGTTCCAGAATAACTCCATTGTTAGCAGGATAGTGTCTACACATATCGTGCATGCAGTAGTTTATTCAATAAAACTGAGATCTCTCATCAATCAAAGGTTGAAAATATATATTTATTCTTTTGAGTCTTTTAAAAATCTCTTATTAGTTAAAATTGATACATTGATAATTGTATTAGATTATTATCTTAAATTATTGTTTTAAATTATTATTGTTTCTTTTCAGAGAGATCCTGTTACTGGAGAGGAGCCATCAAGACTTCATCTGTGGAATACTCTTCATTTTGATAAAAAGAAGAATCAATGGATAAATGAAAAAGCTGAAGAAACCCATGTAAGTTTTATCAATTAAAAATACAATATTATTGAATGTAATGTTTTATACTAAACATATTGAATTTGTTTTCTTTTCATTGCAGGCACAGTTAATAGAGCGACTTTCCTCACAGGACTCTACAATAGAACCAATCAATGAGGATGTCATTTTTGAGGAGGTTTTAGGCTCTAGATCTGGTTATAAAAGAGGATGGGGTCCATTACCGAAGGGTACATCGAGAATTAGAGATAGTTCTTCATCTTCTGAAAACTCACAATTAAAGGGTGAATTACATGAGTGCCGAGAGCTCATCGCTCAGCAAGAGAATAAGCTTGCTCAGCAAGAAGATAAGCTCGCTCAGCAAAAGAATAAACTCACTCAGCAAGAGAAGACCATCCAGGATCTAAAGGCGACGACTGCTGAGCTCACTGCTTTCATGCGACAGTTAGTGCCTGGATATCATCCTAGTGGATCCCAGCAGACTTCACCTCCATAGTACATGTATTTTTTTAAATTATGTATTTTTGAAACATTGTATATGATGATTTTATTGAAATGAATGAAAACTTTTATTAAATTTTTTTGTGAAACTTTTATAGTAGAAAATTATATCTAGTATCGTTGCTTTATTATATTATATTATTGTAACAGGTGCAATACAAAAAAAATATTAAAATAAAATTTTAATTTTTAAATTTAATTAAAATCTTATTGCGGCGACTTATTTTCGCCGTAATATCAACCTATTACGGCGAAAATAAGTCGCCGTAATAGGTTTTTATTTAAATTTTAAAATTTAAAATTTTAAATTATTACGACGTAATAAGAAAACCTATTACGGCGACTTATTTTCGCCGTAATTAACAACCTATTACGATGAAACTTATTCGTACGACGTACGAATAAGATTTTAATTAAATTTTAAAATTTAAATAAAAACCTATTACGGCGATCCTTCTTTATCGTGAAGGAAGATCCTGAGGGCTTTATTACTATTAGGAGTTATAGAAGATGTTCTTGTAATGAATAAACTGCCAAATAACTTTTATTAATATATCAATTTATATACAATTTACATTAGCACAATCATCAAATGATTGGCTTTAGGATACAATTCCCGATATGAAGATGATCATTCTCCTCCCTTGAAGGTAGCCCATGAAGCTTAATGCATCAAGAGAGGGAACATCAATTCTAATGATATGCCACTAAATAACTTCACCTAATTGTTTTCTGCTGGAAGCTGCCTATACAAGGATGGAACGTGTTTTGTGCATTGCATGTAGTGATTCGTCTGCATGCATGAGGGACCCAGCACGCGGTGGCTCTGCTCCATTAAAAAAAAAATTTGCTAGGTCCTTGCACACGCAGACAAATTACCGCTTGTGATGCGCAATTTTGTACCGCACGAGGTGCACAAAGCATTATCCTATAAGGATTCCAAGGGATTGGCTCTGCCTAAGTATCTTTCCAAATATTATATTCTGCCTATTTCTTAGCTTAAATGAAGGAGCAATTTCAGAAAGCTTTTTGTTTCTTATAAATATCTTTCTAAAGAGGAAATAGGTTGGCTAGGAATTAGTGAACTCTTATCCCCATGTTCCTTTTAGCATAATATAGCTTGCTAATTTGCTTCTTCCAAGGTGCCTAGATCCTTGAATTAGTTTCCAAGCTTATTTAGCTAGAAAGGAGTTAAAGATTGTTTATATTTTGATTCCTAGTTATCCTTCCTTTTGATGATCTCTACATGCGTTATCTTAATTTATCAGAAAATTGAATTCATTAACTTTTCCTTACTACAAAAAGGCTCTCCTCAATTGTGCAAACAATGCCAAGTAAATGAATAAGAAAAATCTCATTTTGTAGTTGAGTAACTTGGCCAAAAACTTTACTTCCTCTTCCATCGCGTTCAAACAAATCAAATAACTTTTGTGAAAGTTGACTTTCAAACCTTTTACATTTATAAAAGCAAAAAAAATTGCTTTTAGTGCAATCAAGATTCTTTTTCTGCATAAAAGAGGAGAGTACTGTTGACCCAATTGATGATTTTGATGATTAACAAAACTATTTGAGTATAACTAAGGAGGCTCTAATGATTTGATTAAGTGTTTCAGATTATAAGTCTATTGAATGATCAAAATCAGGAGTTACATCGTATTCTGGATCGAATCTAATGTCTAGGTAAGATTGCAGACATTAGAGTCGACTCCGAGAATCACAGAGCCGACTCTGGATCTGGCACGGAAGTTAGAGTCGACTCCGAGACTGTTAGAGCCGACTCTCACAGAAGAAACAGAACGTCGATTTTTCTGGCCCCGACCTAGAGTCGACTCCGGGTAAGTTAGAGTCGACTCCAGAAAAGTTTCTTGTCGACCCCAGAAAAGTCAGAGACGACTCCAGAAATAATGATTTAAAGTGCTTCGAGTTAGAGCTGACTTCAAAAAAGTTAGAGTCGACTCCAACCCACCTGGAACGAAAAATCAAATTGCCAGATCAGCTCTAACGGTAATATTTCTATTTACCTTATTTCTAACGGATATATTTTGCTACAAGGTACACTCTAACGGATAGTTTTCTTTCAAAAATGGCTTGAAAGAAATCTATAAAAAGGGAAGACTATCATTCAAAAGAGGAAGAACGAAAAGAGAGAAAAACGGAAAAACAAAGAGGAAATTCGAAAATAGAGAAATCCCATTTCAAAAATCTGAAAAAGAGAGAGCCTGAATCTCAAGAGGAAAACCTTCTAGCTCAAATCCACTCCACTCCAAAAAGCTCAAGAGGAATCCCAGGCATTCAAATCAAAGTTTTGGTAGATTTCCCAACTTGGAGAAAGAGGATTCGTTTCTTGCTTTTCAACCCTTCTCAACTGCTTCAACTGTGAAGAATCGGAGCTGAGGCTTAATTCAAACCAGCAAGGAGAAGAAGAAAAGAGAAAAGAAGAAAAGCTCAAATCCTATGGATTAAGAGACAACTTGAAGACTATGGCATCACACTTGATAAGACACCTATAAGATGTGATAATACAAGTGCAATAAATCTAACTAAAAATCCAATTCAACACTCAAGAACAAAGCATATTGAAATAAGATATCACTTTATAAGAGAACATGTTGCCAAATGAAATTTGTCTTGATTATGTGAATACTGAAGAACAACTGGCAGATATATTAACAAAACCCTTAAGTGAAGAGAGATTTTGTTATCTTAGAGGAGAATTAGGAGTTTGTGATCCTTTGGAATAGTTTTCTGAAACTCTTAAGGACATCTATCTAGATTCATCTATTTCTTGAAAATCTCGATATTCAATAAGGAAATCTATCTAGATCTTGATTCATTGTTTCCCCAATTGCTAAGGAACATTTATCTAGAATTTGATGATTAATTTGAATAGTTTCAGATCCTTGAAACTTGATTTTTTATCTCTGAAACTGTTAGAGTCGACTCTAACAGTTTGTGGAGTCGACACCTTAGTTTTTGATGTTCTGTCTAAGCAATTAGAGCCGACTCTGGCTTTTGTAGAGCCGACTCTAATTCGAGCGCTGACAGACTTTCTGGTTCGGAGCCGACACCCAGTTTTCGGGAGTCGACTCTAGTCGAGCTAGGTCAAAAATAAAAAGGCGGAGTCGACCCCAAATCATTCCATCCGTCTCCCAAAACCTCTCCAAAAAGCTCCAAAGCCTTTCCAACTTCCCCAATCTTCTCAAAGCCTTTGATTAAACTTTCCAATCTTCTCAATGGCACCTAAGAGGCGCGGTTTCGTCGGTGGAGCGTCCGTTCCCACAAGGCGACGCACTATTCGGAGGCAACCCTCGCCATCCTCCTCTTCGGCCACTCAAGAAGATTCCCCTCCTTCACCCTCTTCAACCAAAGTTGATCATTTAGCCGGTAAGACTATTACAACTGGAAGAAAGGTCAATTTTGATTTCTTTGAGTCGGAAGGCTTCACAATAGGAAGATGTTTGAAAGAAATGGGGTGGGAAAGATTTGCTCATTAGATATCCCCACTTATCCAGCCTTAGTGAGAGAGTTTTACAATGGTTTAAGTAGAGGAGAAGGCGGTTTAATCAGTATAGTAAGAGGAACAAGAGTTTCAATAACGCTGAAATACTTGGAAATTTATTGGAAATGCCCACAATCGGTATTATGGAATATCAACATGATGATAGAAGTGGAGCATTGACAAGAATGTTAGGGAGGGATGTAACCGAGTTTGAGGAAATCCTTGCAAATCAATTAAATCTGGAACTCAGGTTACTACACAACATTTGTGGAAGAATTTTATTTTAAAAATTGGTAGATTTGAGTACGTCTCGGAGCGAGACATTCTTTTGATGGATTGTATAATTACTGGAAGGCCAGTCAACCTAGCTGGCATGATGATTGGATATATGGCAGAGGCTGCTACAAAGAAAAGATCTACACTGCCATATGGTATGATTTTGACATTAATCTTTAGAAGCCAAGGTGTGCTTATTATGGAGAATGAACCCCTAAGAAAATTGAGGCACACTGACTATTATAGTATCTCTACTATTCATCGGATGGGCTTCAAGAAGTTGAATGGTGTATGGATGAAAGGAGGAAGAGAGGAAAGAGCTGAAAGAGATAGAGCTGAAGAGGCCAGAGTAGAAGACATCCCTGGACCATCCACTGTGGGACCATCAGTCCCTGATCCATTTATTGCGGGACCATCTACAGCTGGACCTTCAGAGGCGGACCTAGGACAGTTCCCTCAACTCCACATCAGTCTATTACTGCTTCTGGGAGATTCTCTGATGAACAGATTGGTCAGTTGAGAGCTTTGCTTGCTGAATATGATAGTCAGAGATCTCATGAGATTAATCAATTAAAAGAAGACTTTAATCAGTTGAAAGAAGAACTTAATTCGAGACTGGACATGATCTCCTTTTCCATAAGCAATTCTGTTGAATCCTTTGGTGCTGAACTTCACAAAATCCTTGAAAGGATGGAAGGCATTGCTGATGGCTCGGGATCTTATGTTCATGCAACTGGTCAACTGAAGAAAGATATTGACCTTGCAGTCTCACAGATTGAAGCTTGTCTTGAAAACTTTAAGAAATCTCAAAAAGATGATGTAATGGAAATCATAGGTCACTTGAAGAAAATTGTATTCAAACATATTTGACTTTGATTTTGATAGTTTGTATTTAGGAATTTTTGAGTATCTAATGTATTTCATTTTGGAATGTACATGAATCAACTAATGTAATGTTTCTTACTTATGAAATGCAATTTCATATTTTCAAATATTGACTGCTTGAATCCCTATGTTTTATTGAACCTACAATTTTTCTCTAATAACTTTCTTTATCTAATACTCTCCTTATTGCTGATAACAAAAAAGGGGGAGAGATGGTTGAATATGCAAAGAAAGAAAGACTTGAAATTTTAATGAGAGATGGTTGAATATGCATAAAGAAAGAAAGAAGGGGGAGAAATGATTGTTTATGCAAAAAGAAAGAAACTTGAACTTTCAGTCAGTTCAATTAAAATTTGATTTTTATATATAGGGGGAGCTATTCAATGCAGGGGGAGCTTAACAACAAGCTCATTTGCAATTTTCTGCACATTTAGTTTAAATGTTCATAATTGATAGATTATATTGAACTCATGCACAATCTTAAAAGTTTACTTTGAATATTGGCATCAAATCCTTCATTAAAAAGTTTTAAGCTTTAAAATGACTATAATATTTAGTTCGAATGAATTTTTGAATGCATATACTCAAAGTTTTTGTTATCATCAAAAAGGGGGAGATTGTTGACCCAATTGATGATTTTGATGATTAACAAAACTATTTGAGTATAACTAATGGAGGCTCTAATGATTTTGATTAAGTGTTTCAGATTATAAGTCTATTGAATGATCAAAATCAGGAGTTACATCGTGTTCTGGATCGAATCTAATGTCTAGGTAAGATTGCAGACATTAGAGTCGACTCCGAGAATCACAGAGCCGACTTCGGATCTGGCACGGAAGTTAGAGTCGACTCCGAGACTGTTAGAGCCGACTCTCACAGAAGAAACAGAACGTCAATTTTTCTGGCCCCGACCTAGAGTCGACTCCGAGTAAGTTAGAGTCGACTCCAGAAAAGTTTCTTGTCGACCCCAGAAAAGTCAAAGACGACTCCAGAAATAACGATTTAAAGTGCTTCGAGTTAGAGCCGACTCCAGAAAAGTTAGAGTCGACTCCAACCCACCTGGAATGAAAAATCAAATTGTCAGATCAGCTCTAACGGTAATATTTCTATTTTACCTTATTTCTAACGATATATTTTGCTACAAGGTACACTCCAACGGATAGTTTTCTTCCAAAAATGGCTTAAAAGAAATCTATAAAAAGGGAAGACTATCATTCAAAAGAGGAAGAACGAAAAAGAGAGAAAATGGAAAAACAAAGAGGAAATTCGGAAATAGAGAAATCCCATTTCAAAAATCTGAAAAAGAGAGAGCCTGAATCTCAAGAGGAAAACCTTCTAGCTCAAATCCACTCCACTCCAAAAAGCTCAAGAGGAATCCAAGGCATTCAAATCAAAGTTTTGGTGGATTTCCCAACTTGGAGAAAAAGGATTCGTTTCTTGCTTTTCAACCCTTCTCAACTGCTTCAACTGTGAAGAATCGGAGCTGAGGCTTGATTCAACCCAGCAAGGAGAAGAAGAAAAGAAGAAAGAAGAAAAGCTCAAAAGCCAACCAACTACAAATCAGGCTTTTCTAAACCTTGTTATTTTATTTGATTATCTGCTCATTAAGGAGCTTTGTAATTGAAAAATAACATTTCTATTGTTTGTATCTAGTTCAATCTGGGGGATTGAACTAGTGGAGGTAGTCTTACCTCAGTACAAGCTTGGTAAAGCTTGTGTTAGGGTTTTGTGCTGGTGAGCCCGGAAAACTAGCTGGGTTCGTTGTGTGCCCGGGAAAACAATAAGTTTAAGTTGTGAGCTTGTAAAATAATTCGGCTGTAATCAGGTTGATTATAGTGTGGACCCAAGTGAATCTTGGGAGTAGACGTAGGTGTTGGATACACCGAACCACTATAAAATCTTTGTGTTTGCAGTGCTTTCATTGATTCTTTCTCTATCTCTATTTTATTCACTGCACTTTGTATTTACATTGCCTTTACCTTCATTCTTCTTAAGCAAACTATTTTAAAAGGCTAATTTTTTAAAGAACCCAATTCACCCCCCCTCTTGGGTTGTCATCTGGGCCAACAAGTACCATCAACAAATTAAAGACCCTTTAGATTAAATATACAAGATCCCAATCCAATTTCTTTAATTAACCAAGCACTACCAGCCTACTTTAGAGGTCTAAAGAGCATATTTGTAATAAGTATGAATAGCACCAGAGATCGATAGAGCTTAGCCTTTGTTTACAAGGAATCCTTTTATGGGGAGCCCCATTGATGAGGAAGACTACAGTGGTTAAGAATAGTACATGATGAATCTATTCTATATTCAATTGGTAGGAAACCTTCAAACCACTAAAAGATCTAGAAGGAATATTTAATCAACTTTGTTAGAAGAGCCATCTCAAAATCTATCTCACCAAGAGCTTCTCTAAATTTACATCTCTTACAATAAGCCTTGGCTCGTCGGTACATAAGAAATTTACAATTATGAACCTAGTTTTAATGGAAGTTGACTCAGCCCATCTATTAAAAGTGAATGAAATTTTACTTAATCTTCTGGCTAAAGTCTTCGAGATGAATTTATACGAACTGATGCTGCCAGATCACCCCCTTAAACGTCCGCGAGCGTCCGGTCGCCTTCTCCAGCGAGCCCGGGATCTTCCGGCGAGCTTCTCGCGTCTAGGAGCCTGCAAAAAGTCTCGGGGGCCAGAGATTCTGGCAAGGACCCTTCGACGCTCAAGTCAGTGCTCTTGGCAACAGCCGTGAGCTTGAGGAAGCTCGAAAGAAAAAGAGAGAGAGGCTCGGAGCAGATCTCTCTGTGAGCAAAAATGAGTGTTTAAGAGTATTGTTATGGTTATCAGTTCTTAGTTCAGTTACCTGGTCGGGGTCCCTCTTACCCATTTTATAGGTGCTTAGAGTTTGTCTGGCTTGAGTAGTTGAGGCCTTCTAATGATGACTTTGATGGGTGAAATGTCAGAGCTGATGTCGTCTGTGAGGCTTGGGGTGCCGCCACTTGTAAGAGCATTTAAGGTGATGGCAGCAATGGCAGAGCTTGCTTCCTTCTTTGATATGTTAGGACTGCAGGTCAAGTCCCATCAAAGTGGGTGGCTGTAGCTGGTTGGTAGGTCAAGTTTCATCAAAGTGGATGGCCTTTTTGATTTGACTGCTGCAGGAAAGAGAAATAAAAGGTGGTGGAGTCTCATCACCATCACGAGCCACACATCCGTCTAAGATGAAAGAGTTGGGAGTTGAAGCCAACTGTCCCTTGTAAAGTGTTGATTATAGAGTGCTTGCATGGCACCGTTCATGGCCGGGGCCGAGGTGGCCGAGCACGTGACCCATAAATGCCTTTGTGCGAGAGACATGATGTGGCTGTGGAAGCCGAGACGGGATGATGCCGAGGCAGGGCCAACTTGAATGAGAGGGCCGACTTGAATGAGGCGGGGCCAACTTGAATGAGAGGGCCGACTTAAAGGAGAGTGCTGGGGCCGACTTCAAAGAGAGTGCCGGGGCCGACTTGAATGAGGCCATTAAATGTGCCAAGGCCGACTTGAAGGAGAGTGCTGGGGCCAACTCGAAAGAGAGTGCCGGGGATGACTTGGATGAGGCGAGGCCGACTTGAATGAGGCGGGGCTGACTTGAATGAGGCCATTAAATGTGCCAAGGCCGACTTGAAGGAGAGTGCCGGGGCCAACTCGAAAGAGAGTGCCGGGGCCGACTTGAATGAGGCCATTAAATGTGCCAAGGCCGAAAGAGAGTGTCGGGGCCGACTTGAATGAGGCAGGGCCGACTTGAATGAGGCCATTAAATGTGCCAAGGCCGACTCCGGGGCCGACTCGAAAGAGAGAGGCGAGGCCGACTTGGATGAGGCGAGGCCGACTTGAATGAGGCCATTAAATGTGCCAAGGCCGACTTGATGGAGAGTGCCAGGGCCAACCCGAAAGAGAGTGCCGGGGCCGACTTGAATGAGGCGGGGCCGACTTGAATGAGGCCATTAAATGTGCCAAGGCCGACTTGAAGGAGAGTGCCTGGGCCTACCCGAAAGAGAGTGCCGGGTCCAACCCGAAAGAGGCGAGGCCAACTTGAATGAGGCGGGGCCGACTTAAATGAGGCCATTAAATGTGCCAAGGCCGACTTGAAAGAGAGTGCTGGGGCCAACCCGAAAGAGAGTATCGGGGCCGACTTGAATAAGGCGGGGCCGACTTGAATGAGGCCATTAAATATGCCAAAGCCGACTTGAAGGAGAGTGCCGGGGCCGACCCGAAAGAGAGTGCCGGGCCGACTTGAATGAGGCGAGGCCGACTTAATAAGGCGGGGCCGACTTGAATGAGGCCATTAAATGTTCCAAGGCCGACTTGAAGGAGAGTGCCGGGGCCGACCCGAAAGAGAGTGCCGGGGCCGACTTGGATGAGGCGAGGCTGACTTGAATGAGGCGGGGCCGACTTGAATGAGGCCATTAAATGTGCCAAGGCCGACTTGAAGGAGAGTGCCGGGCCAATCCGAAAGAGAGTGACGGGGCCGACTTGAATGAGGCGAGGCCGGCTTGAATGAGGCGGGGCCGACTTGAGTGAGGCCATTAAATGTGCCAAGGCCGACTTGAAGGAGAGTGTCGGGGCCGACCCGAAAGAGAGTGCCGGGGCTGACTTGGATGAGACGAGGCCGACTTGAATGAGGTCATTAAATATGCCAAGGCCGACTTGAAGGAGAGTGCCGGGGCCGACCCAAAAGAGAGTGCAAGGCCGACTTGAAAGAGAGTGCCGGGGCCGTCTCGAAAGAGAGTGGCGGGGCCGACTTGAATGAGGCGGGGCTGACTTGGACTTCTCCCTTTCTTTGTGTTTGTGACGCTCCACTCCATTAGATGGACAGCCATAAATGCGAGGAGAGAATAAGGCAATAAATGCCTTAAGCCAGCACGTAGCCTTTATGAGGCCATAAATGTCTTTGGTGTAAAAGACATAATATGGCTGTGAAGCCGAATGGGAGTGCCGGGGCGAAGCTGGCCGAGCGGGAGTGCGGCGGCAAGATTTTCGTGGCCAAGCAGCAAGATGACTCAGATTTTTTCCTCTCTTTGCCTAGCTCCATTCCAATAAATGCTGGCCAACGTCATTCCCCACCATTAAATGCTCTAGCCTTTTGATTTGACTACTGGCCATTAATGACTGAAGGTGGCTTTTCGGAGAAACCCACACGTGACGTGGCCCTTTTTCCTTTTTGTTCTCTTTCTTCATTATAACGATACACTTATTGCAGCCAAGGGCAATGCCACGGATGAAATATTTAATACCGGCCAAGTACTTTGTAAAGAAGGCCGAGTAGAATAGTGAGGCCGTCTAGAAATTAAGCCGTCTAAGAAGGCCGCTATGGCCGCCTAGGAAAATCATCTAAAAATTGCTGTCTAGAGAGGATGCCATCCAAAAATTGTTGCCTTTATTGCCCATGGGGTCAACTGGCCCCATCAAATGCCCCCTACACTCCTTGAGCTTGTGTGCCGCGCATCAACTAAGCGAAAGGAGTGTAGAACTTTAAGAAATTTTGGAGGTAAATTAATTACCTTACGCCGCCACTCAAAGCAACGTACGCCAATTTTTGGGGGAATGCTCGTCAGTTAGCCGCTGAGGCAAAGATAAAGCCGATGAGGCTGCAATAACGCCACTGAGGCAAAGATAAAGCCGATGAGGCTGCAATAACGCCGCTGAGGCAAAGGTGAAATTGCCGAAGCAGAAATTGAGCCATGGAGGTTGCGATAATGCCGCTAAGGCTGAGATAAAATTATCGAAGCAGAAATAGAGTCGTGGAGGTTGCGATGATGCCGCTAAGGCTAAGATAAAATTGCTGAAGCAAAAATAGAGCCGTGGAGGCTGCAATGATGCCGCTAAGGCAGAGATGACGCCGTTGAGGCAGAGATAAAGCCGATGAGGCTGAGATAAAATTGTCGAAGCAGAAATAGAGCCGCGGGGGCTAAAATAAAATTGCCTTGAGTGTTTATGTGCTGGTTCGGGAGGTGACTCGAGCGGGTACGGGCTGTTAGGGACTTGAACCGACTCGGGGGCGTATGCTAGCCAGACCAAGTTGTGTCCCATTAGCCACGATACCGTCGAGCTCCTTTGGAACCGCCTTGGGTGTTTGTGTGCTGGTCCGGGAAGTGACTCGAGCGGGTATGGACTGTTAGAGACTTGAACCGACTCAGGGGCATATGCTAGCCAGACCGAGTGGTGTCCCATTAGCCACGATGCCGTCGAGCTCCTTCGGAACCGCCTTGAATGTTTGTGTGCTGGTCCGAGAGGTGACTCGAGTGAGTACAGGCTGTTAGGGACTTGAACCGACTCGTGGGCGTATGCTAGCCAGACCGAGTGGTGTCCCGTTAGCCGCGATGCTATCGAGCTCCTTCGGAACCTCCTTGGGTGTTTGTGTGCTGGTCCGGGAGGTGACTCGAGCGGGTACGGGCTGTTAGGGACTTGAACCGACTTGTGGGCGTATGCTAGCCAGACCGAGTGGTGTCCCGTTAGTCGCGATGCCGTCGATCTCCTTCGAAATCGCCTTGGGTGTTTGTGTGCTGGTCCGGAAAGTGACTCGAGCGAGTACAGGCTGTTAGGGACTTGAACCGACTCGGGGGCGTATACTAGCCAGACCGAGTGGTGTCCTATTAGCCACGATGCCATCGAGCTCCTACGGAACCGCCTTGGAGGTTTCATGGCCAGCTCGAGGGGTGACTCGAGGTCGCTGGAACCATAGGTCTTGAACCGCCATGGGGGTTTCGCAGCCGGCCTGGGGGTGACCTTCTGATCGCAGAATCGACAAGAGCCTTTTGAATGGTTTGTTTTGTTGGTTTTCCTATAATGCATTCAGACATTAATAAAAAGAAACTTTTTTCTCAAAGTGTAGTATACTTAGCTTTTCGTAGCTGTTTGCCTTTGCATCGTGTTCGGTGTCGACATCGATTACAGGCTTGAGAGTTTTTCTTTTTAAAAAAATTGGTCTCCTTCTGCTGAGTTGATGACCTGCCCCCTAGGACCAGTGCTGAAATCCGAGGGCAGACTCTTGCTGGCTAACGAGCCTGAGCCTTAAATTGCCGATGAGCTTGAGTTTGAGGTTTCTCTGATGCCGCTGAGCTCCAGAGAAATATGATAGTGGTGATTCTCTTGCTGGGGAGATCTCTCACCGGATGGATGGTGGATGGCTTGAGCGACAACTAAAGAACCAGCATGGGCTCTTCTTTGTTGCTGTGAGGCCACGAAATATCGCTCCCATAGCTTTTAGGCAGCTGCCATTGATGTTTGGACTTGCAGAGTAAGGGTGGCATGATGCTCTGCCTAAATAGCCCGAGATAGTGGTGACGATGGGGCAGAGAGTCAGCCTCTTGTTGGTCAGCTCGTTGAGGGTGCCCCCCCAGCGTTACTGGCGGAAGCTCCATGGGTCTTTGTCATCACCATATTTTTATCCATCAATGTTGTCGTAGAGGGAGTGAGAGCTTGTAGCTTAGTGTCACAGAACTCTGCTTTCTCCCCCTTCCTGGCGCGCCAATCTGATGCTGCCAGATCACCCCCCTCAAACATCCGCGAGCGTCCGGTCACCTTCTCCAGCGAGCCCGGGATCTTCCAGTGAGCTTCTCGCATCTGGGAGCCTGCAAAAAGCCCAAGGGCCAGAGATTCCAGCGAGGACCCTCCGACGCTCAAGTCAGTGCTTTGGGCAACAACCGTGAGCTTGAGGAAGCTCGAAAGAAAAGAGAGAGAGGCTTGGAGAAGAGCTCTCTGTGAGCAAAAATGAGCGTTTAAGAGTATTGTTGTGGTTATCAATTCTTAGTTCAGTTACCTAGTCGGGGGTCCCTCTTACCCATTTTATAGGTGCTTAGAGTTTGTCTGACTTGAGTAGTTGAGGCCTTGTAATGATGACTTTAATGGGTAAAATGTCAGAGCTGATGTCGTCTGTGAGGCTTGGGGTGCCACCACTTGTAAGAGCATTTAAGGTGATGGCAGCAATGGCAGAGCTTGCTTCCTTCTTTGATATGTCAGGACTGCAGGTCAAGTCCCATCAAAGTGGGTGGCTGCAGCTGGTTGGTGGGTCAAGTTTCATCAAAATGGATGGCCTTTTGATTTGACCGCTGCAGGAAAGAGAAATAAAAGGTGGTGGAGTCTCATCACCATCATGAGCCACACATCCGTCTAAGATGAAAGAGTTGGGAGTTGAAGCCAGCTATCCCTTATAAAGTGTTGATTATAGAGTGCTTGCATGGCACCGTTCATGGCCGGGGCCGAGGTGGCCGAGCACGTGACCCATAAATGCCTTTGTGCGAGAGACATGATGTGGCTGTGGAAGCCAAGACGGGATGATGCCGAGGCAGGGCCGACTTGAATGAGAGGGCCGACTTGAATGAGGCGGGGCCGACTTGAATGAGAGGGCCGACTTAAAGGAGAGTGCCGGGGCCGACTCGAAAGAGAGTGCCGGAGCCGACTTGAATGAGGCCATTAAATATGCCAAGGCCGACTTGAAGGAGAGTGCCGGGGCCGACTCGAAAGAGAGTGCCGGGGCCGACTTGGATGAGGCGAGGCTGACTTGAATGAGGAGGGGCTGACTTGAATGAGGCCATTAAATGTGCCAAGGCCGACTTGAAGGAGAGTGCTAGGGCAGACTCGAAAGAGAGTGTCGGGGCCAACTTGAATGAGGCGGGGCCGACTTGAATGAGGTCATTAAATGTGCCAAGGCCGACTTGAAGGAGAGTGCCGGGGCCGACTCGAAAGAGAGTGCCGGGGCCGACTTGGATGAGGCAAGGCCGACTTAAATGAGGCGGGACCGACTTGAATGAGGCCATTAAATGTGCCAAGGCCGACTTGAAAGAGAGTGCCGGGGCCAACCCGAAAGAGAGTACCGGGACCGACTTGGATGAGGCGGGGCCGACTTGAATGAGGCCATTAAATGTGCAAGGCTGACTTGAAGGACAGTGCCTGGGCGACCCGAAAGAGAGTGCCGGGGCCGACTTGAATGAGGCGGGGCCGACTTGAATGAGGTCATTAAATGTGCTAAGGCTGACTTGAAGGAGAGTGCCGGGGCTGACCCGAAAGAGAGTGCCGGGGCTAACCCAAATGAGGCGGGGCCGACTTGAATGATGCCATTAAATGTGCCAAGGCCGACTTGAAGGAGAGTGCCGGGGCTGATCCGAAAGAGAGTGTCGGGCCCAACTTGGATGAGGCGAAGCAGACTTGGATGAGGCGAAGCAGACTTGAATGAGGCGGGGCCGACTTGAATGAGGCCATTAAATGTGCCAAGGCCGACTTGAAGGAGAGTGCCGGGGCCGACCCGAAAGAGAGTGCTGGGGCGTGGCCGACTTGAATGAGGCGGAGCCGACTTGAATGATGTCATTAAATGTGCCAAGGCCGACTTGAAGGAGAGTACCGGGGCCAACCCGAAAGAGAGTGCCAGGGCGACTTGGATGAGGCGAGGCCGACTTGAATGAGGCGGGGCCGACTTGAGTGAGGCCATTAAATGTGCCAAGGCCGACTTGAAAGAGAGTGCCACCGACTTGGATGAGGCGGGGCCGACTTGAATGAGGCCATTAAATGTGCCAAGGCCGACTTGAAAGAGAGTGCCGGGGCTGACTCGAAAGAGAGTGCAAGGGCGACTTGAATGAGGCGGGGCCGACTTGGACTTCTCCCTTTCTTTGGGTCTGTGACACTCTACTCCATTAGATGGACAGCCATAAATGCGGAGAGAGAATAAGGCAATAAATGCCTTAGAGCCCACGTGGTGGGATACACGTGACCTTTATGAGGCCATAAATGCCTTTGGTGTGAAAGAGCTGTGAAGCCAAACGGGAGTGCCGGGGCGAAGCTGGCCGAGAGTGCCGCGGCAAGATTTCCGTGGCCGAGCAGGAGTGCCGGGGCCGACTCGAAAGAGACTCAGATTTTTTCCTCTCTTTGCCTAGCTCCATTCCAATAAATGCTTGCCAACGTCATTCCCCACCATTAAATGCTCTAGCCTTTTGATTTAACAAGATGGCTTTTCGGAGAACCCGCATGTGACATGGCCTTTTTTTCTTTTTGTTCTCTTTCTTCATTATGACGATACACTTGTTGCAGCCAAGGGCAATGCCACGGATGAAATATTTAATACCGGTCAAGTACTTTGTAAAGAATGCCGAGTAGAATAGTGAGGCCATCTAGAAATTAAGCCGTCCAAGAAGGCCACCGCGACCGCCTAGAAAAATCGTCTAAAAATTGCTGTCTAGAGAGGATGCCATCTAAAAATTATTACCTTTATTGCCCATGGGGTCAACTGCCCCATCACGAACTATTTAGAAGTCTCAGTGCAAACCCTGCTGTTTAACATTCCGGGCGAAGTTGGAGGCTCGGTACAAACCTCAAGCTCACTAGCGGCCAAAATTGTCCAAGTCTTAAAGGATATGCTTCAATGCAACCAATGCTGAACGAAGGAGGCTTGGAGGCATTATTGAACAGTTTACGCCAACTTCCTGTCATTGACTAACCAAAAACAACTCTGACCTAGGCCTCATATATTTCAAATAAGGAGAGAACTATCCTTCTCTATGCCCCAAACGACGCTATATGTACCCATATTTGAACTCATTCCATGCGTGCAAAAACATAAACCAACCATCCATGCTACTGTGTAAACCCATTCTTTAATTCTCATATGTTATGCCACAACCTTAAATGATGAGTATAATTTTCTATCTGGTTTATGAAATTTGTGCTCTCCAAAAATGAAAATTTGTGTCTCCAGTCTTCATCCTCATGCTTTCCAATTTTCAGAACTAATGTCAGGATGCTGACATCCATCATAAACTTCAAGGCACTTTGGTATATAGAGGGGGGGAAAAAAATCCTTTAAACATCAAAAGCCAATTTCATACAAATACACTATAAGGTTGCTCTCTTGCTGTCACTACATGTATGAAAAAAAAAAAAAAAAAAAAAAAAAAAAAAAAAAAAAAAAACCAAAATAAAGCCTAATCTATAAGTCAGCAGCACAAAAGCCTTTTGTTTTAGTTGTTCTTTGGGGGGTGGGTCTTGGGGCCACGATAATCAGAACTGAATGGTATCAGATCGACCAATTTGACCCTTGAAGGAATTCTTCTAGTACTCAACCCACTCTCTAATTTCAACTCCTTTTTCCCTCCATGATCATATTTTCCAACAGAAAGGTTTGCACCTGTGCTCATTGGGCCCTTCGCTTCCACCACATGCTTTTTCCCCACACCTTTTGCACCCATCTTCCTTCCTCTTAGCCATTCGCTTTTGGTTATGGCAACTGTCCTGGCCTCATCTTGGAGTACCTGTCGACAAGTTTGGCTAAAGAAACCACTGAACATAAAAAGTCATGCTTAAATGAGTTGTGGTATCAAAACCAACCTTGTTGCCTCCAGTTGCTTGATTATTGCTGGCTACCATCTTGATCGCTACACCAAAAAAAAAAAAAAACAGGATCGACCAAAGTTAGTCTAATCTTCCAAAAGTTTTGCCATCCCTTCATGCGGAGTAAAAAGGAGAAGAGATGGCTACCATGGTTGTTATCAGCAATGGAGTCTCCAAGAGCAACCGAAGTGAGCAAAAGCCCAAGAAGGAGGCTTCTGAACCTCATACACCCCATGGCTTTTTACTAACCTCTAGGTATAGGTTTGTGGTATAAGTGTATAACAACAACAAAGTAGAAAGAAAGGAAGGGAGGGGGGAAGTGGGAGCTGAGCTGGTTTTATAAAGGGAATCGAGACTCCAAGCAAGCAAGTCAAAGCTAGGATTCCAACACAAACTCTTTCCAATATGATAATATCCTAACTGTCCTTGTGGTTATTTTTTTAACTAGGCCTTGTCACTTTTCACCGGTTTACTCCAAACTTGGCGCTTGGAAGGATCAAACATGAAGCATGGTTCGAAGTTTTGAGATAGAAAAGTTGAGTGTGGTTCTTAGCATCGCGTGGCATGGAAGATACGGGTGCCTTGCGCCTGTCTGCCGCCATGCATGCAACGAGGAGGAGGTTGGAATTCGGTGGCCAAGGCTTTTGCCAACCCACCACACCTAGGGCTTTGGACGCCCTATACTTAATATACTGTTGGACCCAAGTCCCTAAATGTTGGGCAGTTTTTTAAGGCCGGGTTTAGGGTTCCTTTCTCAGCATTAGTAGCCATGAGAGGGTGAAATTGGCTTGAGGCGAGTGCAGCAGAACTAAAAAGACAAGACCATGCTTGTCTTTGGGCACACTCCCTAATACAACATACTGTTGGCTACCCTGGATGCCTCATTTGTTCTAAAGCAGGAAGAGAGTAGTACACATCGTTGCCCATCTTTATATTGACTAGCTAGCACTTGACCTTCGTCTGACTTTGACTCTGACTCATGTCCGGATATATACCACTGGCTCAGTTCAAATTTAGTTATAATTTTCCTCTTCTTTTTTAACAGTCAAACAGTCAAACAAACTGGAATGGTTAGAATCTGACGTACTATTAAAGTTTTGTGGAATCTAAGCTAGTGGTAGCTATGTTAACAGGCCCAAGACTCGTGCTGAGAGATTAGGATGCAAGGATTTTTAACTTTTGGTCATAGATTCGGTCATGGTTTGCACCCCGAAAGAAGCGACTGATTGATGGATATCTTTTTAATCACTCATACTTAAGTACCGAGCAACGTGATCTCTTGTCAGGTGTTGCTTGGATATCCAAAATACGCGATCTTTAAACAAGTCAGTTGCTGTGAACCAAGAAGTTGATCAAGTTATTAGAATAGATTAAGGATATTTTTTTCTTTCATTGCTGATTCTAAGATGTCAAAACTTGCGAAGATTAGCACCTATGCTTAGGAGACATAAACTGGAACATAGACTCCTAGGGGTTTCTTAGACTGAATGCTTTTTAATGAATGAAGTGTTTGTTATTGAAGTACACAGTGAAATGAGAGCAATGGTAGATGACAGAGGTCATCTCCTTTGCCTTGAGAATTGTGATCCAAACATTTAATTTGGGGTTGATTCAATCAACATTATCGTTGCTGTGTGGTAACAAAGGACCAGTAAAGGAATAATTCAGTGCATGTTCCAGCACTGATGCTGGGTTCGGTTGGGCACGTTTTGAAGCATGGCCTCGAGGTACCCTTCTTGTGTACTGTGTGACAAGTATCCTTTAGAAAGTTTAGTGGCTGGTACTTTGCATCACCAACAAAAACAAAAACAAAAAAAAAAAAAAAATGGTTGGTGCTTGCATCATGAAAACGTGGTTGAATGGTTACCAGGCTTGATTAATTTCCGTTAAGCGATAGTAACAGAGACAGGGCAATCGTAGGCAACTACCTTAATCGGTGGATTTGAAGAAATTAAATGGGTATGAAAAGAACTCCTGAAAATTATGGTCTTCTTTCTGAAAATCTATTTTTTTAAAGATATAAAATTAATTTTATATTCTTATATATGAGATAGATATGCTTTCCAAATACATTCCTATTTATTATTTAGAGTTTTAAATTTAGACTTTTTAATGTATTTTAAATATTTATTAGTTTATGATAGATTTGAGTTTTAAATAAGTTTTTTTTAAAAAAAATAAAATTGAGCTTGGAGGATGGAGGGGGGAATGACTATGAGGATGAGGATGAAGCGAGGGTGGAGGTGGAGGTGGAGGTGAAGGTCAAGAACATACCTTTCACCCCATCATCATCTTTATGTTTATAGAAAATATTTAAATTTTTAAATTTTCACAAAGGTTCTTAACAAATTTAAAAGAAAATTTTGAATAATAATCCTGAGAATTGGTACCGTAAGAGTTCCTATTTTTCCTTGACTTCTCATTAGCTTTCAATCATCTAAGATCTTTATCCATGCATGAGTTCTAATTAGTCCTATCAAAATTTTTGCAAATAAGATTTTAAAATACC
Source organism: Calamus simplicifolius (assembly GCA_900491605.1). NCBI lineage: Eukaryota > Viridiplantae > Streptophyta > Magnoliopsida > Arecales > Arecaceae > Calamus > Calamus simplicifolius. The sequence continues at coordinate 208,130 of UESW01004563.1, read as the reverse complement.
TTATTTTCATAAGGGACTTTAAAAGAAGAAGATACATATGAATGTCAATTTTAACCCGTAAAGTGATAACCCATCTCGCCACATTCATACGGAGTAGAGATTTTTCTTCTTTTATAGAAATTGAGATTAGAGATAAGAATAAAATTAATTTTGTCTTCTCCAGAGAGAACCGGGTTGGAACATGAATAAATATATCTTTATCCCATCCTACTTTACTCCAACTCATCTCTGTTGGTCCCATGCTTAAGTATTTTAATACCCTTATATATTTTAATATATATACATCTTAACCCAAATTTTCCTCTTCTATCATTTTTAAGTTTTTTGGTTAAATTATTAATTTTATGATTTTTACTAAAATTTTATATATGTAATTAAAATGAGGTAGGCTAGAGAAGGAGGAAGGGAGACGAATCTATTATTCCCCACAAGATGGGGATAGAAATAAAAAGAAATCTTTATTTATGGAAATGATGCAGGGACAAAGTTTATTCTATGATGGGGGCAAAAATAAGAATTAGAGTTTCCAATCTTGCACCGTCTCATTGCCATATATATTATATGATGAGTATGGATTAAAAAGTTTGGCATCACCTATCGTCGATGGAAAGTCACGAGTAGATACTTGAGGGTTTGGGCAGCACTTGATTCCCATTGTTTCGCTTGCCAATGAGTCAGGAATTTAACTGATGCTCTGCAAATTTAGACCACCAAGCATCATTTAATTTGTTGATAGCGATTGCATTACCATCCATGCGTAATTGGTTGACCAATTAGCAGGTTTATGGTACAATGTTGATAGAAATATAGAACCTAAATCAACTATGGATACCGAGAGAAACCCCTTCCCATGAGTACAAAACGAGAGTTCCACATTTCAATCATCAGAAGCCGCATGATGCTGTTCTAAACTTCAAATCACAGCCCAACCATAATGAATGGCAAAAAAGTTGGCACTTTTTAAACTTCTAGCGTGGCGGCCAAGGGATTGATTATAACTCCCAGGGTGGCAATGGCATCAAATCAAGAGCCAGAGGAGCATGTTCGAGGGACCTGGGCCCCTAGAATCAACCACCTTCGCATCATTAACAATGTTAAAAGTATGGCAGCAGCGCTCAGAAAACCGCGACCGGGACAGGGGTTGGGGTTTAGAACACGAGGGCGTGCCGCCCAGCGTGCCGCCACCCGCCAGTGTGGGGCTCCTTCACCTTGGGAAGAGCGTCGGCTGTAGGCGAGTCGGTTCCGATATGGGCCATATACTGAGCCACAGGCATCTAAGGATGCAATTTGGATTAGATTCAATTCAAATCTAACCCATCGAATTTAATTTACAGTAATATTTAAACTCATGTTTACTCAATTTAAATCAAAAAATCTAGATTTAACCTAACTCAATTTATAATTGATCCAGATTCGGATTGACCGCAACCCGAATCTGAGGATTACCCAAATGGAGGGTAACTTATCGGCATCAGGTTTTTGTGAACGTTGAGGGCGCCAGTGGATCGGACAAGATGGCCAACTTGAGAGCGAGAAGGCAAGACCATCGATCGCAGGCAAAGAAAAGATGGACAAACATAAAGGCAGACCATCCGCACGATTCGTTACACTTTCCGCCTCCTTCTCTTTTTTGTTTACTGTACCTCCTTCTTTTCTTTGTTTAAGATAAACCTTTTTTTTAATACAATGTTAAAGCCCTGAGTCTTCAGCTTATGCGTTCGGTAAGGGTCTGAAATCTATAATTCGATGTTTATTTACTTTTAAAAAAAGTATTTTATTTTATTTTTCTATCAACCCGAATTTCAATCTGAAACTCAACCCAAACCCGATATTTAAAAATAGGGTTGGAATTGAGGTTTTACAAATAGGGTTAGGATTAGGGTTAGGGTTAGGGTTGATATTTATAAATAGGATTAGGATTAGAGTTGAGAGAAACCCAAGTTTTAAGAGCCCAAACTGTACCCCTACTGGCATCTCTCAAGTTGCCATTTGGCATGGGATCATCCGGAGCAAATAGCAATGAAATGTTGCACCTAAGATCACCTCCACCCCATAAATCATGTTTCAAAAGAATGACTTTATCACTATCCTTAACAAGGATAATTCAAGAAGATCACCTTCTTGAATAATATTAAATTAAAAATTATAAACCAAAATATTTCTTATTCCTAATAAATATATATAATAACAGTAATTTATATAATAATATATATATATATATATATTAATATATATATATATATATATATGTATATATTATATTATTATACTAAATACAACATATATATTATTATATATATAATATAATATATATTAATTTTTATATTATAATATTATATAGTTTAATATATATATGATATTGTATTGCATATGTTATAGTAATATAATTTAAATGTAATAGTGATAATTTTGATATTTATGGTTAGTAAACTTAAATTTTTATTGCATTTCAAATGTGATGATGATATAAATTACTAGTGGCCTTTGATTATTATAATATTATATTAAAATGATAAATTTTTATCACTAAATATTAAATTAGAATCATTGGTAATCTAAAATCACTAACATAATCCTAAAATGACCATCAAACATATTTTTACAGTTATAACAAGCGAACATGGTGGTTAAAGGATCCAAAAAAATTCCTGGGTATAAAGATTGGAACCTATAGCATTTTGATATGGAGTTAATGATTTAAGGGCCTTAATTTCAAGGGAGCTGTACGCCCCTCTTTCTTATTCTACTCCTTGGCTAAGTTTTTTATCAGTCAGTTTTTTTTTTTTCTCCCTCTTTTTCATTGTTTTTAATGAGCATCCGAAAAATTTTGTATATCTTCTTTTTTTTTAACACATAAACAAGAATTCGTTTAAAAAAACTAGCTCTTTTTATTAGTTAAAAAGAATAATAAATTAAACCAGCCCCAAACAAGCCTTTTTTAAATGTCGAAAGGTATTTGGGGCTTTGGCATCCGGTTGCATGCCGTATTGGCCCAGCCCATCATGACCCACACCACAGGGCCGAATTAAAAAATATGCATGCTAAGCGAGCCATGGACAAGTCTTTCTGCACTAGGTGTGGTGCAGATCATGTGCATCATGCCCAATGATTAATATACAGTATATATGTGCGCATACTAAGGGCAATAATATTTTTATTTTATTTTTGGCATATCTGTGCATACACCATATGTTAATCATCGTGCATGATGCAACAAGACTCTTCCAGCGAGCCATTTTGAGCTTTCCTTTCTCCTATCCAAGCTGGGCCAAGTTGGCCTACTTCGGATCATCTTGCCGGCATGGGCTTATGGGCTGGCATTTGTAATCAGCTCAAGCAAGTAATTTAAAAGATGAAAAGGTCTTTGTACACCGGCTTGGTGCAAGCCCACACTGGAAGGCCTGCCCATGGGTTCCGCATCACTGATGCGTAGGCTTGCATGCTGGCGAATCACCACACTCAATACAAGCCATACTGCACCAAAGGCGGTGTACAAAGACTTTCTTAAAGATTTTGGCACCCTTTTCATTATTTTATTAACATTCATCGTTTAATTTAAATATGTAGGCAAAATGGATTCAAAGATCAAAACAAATTGATCTATGTATTTATCATGCTATATCCATTTTACAAACAATGCTATGCCTTTTGATTATACTCTTAATTTTTTTAGCTAAATTACAGTATTGACTCTCGAACTTAGAGGGCTGTGTTATTTTGGTCTTTAAATTTCAAAAAGTTACAAAAGTGATTCTGAACTTTCATTTTTATTTTATTTTGATCGTTACCATTAAATAGAGAAGACACCGTTAGATTTTGTTCTACATAGCAGTACACATTATAATTAAGTGGCAAAATCAAATTTAAAACCCATGATCAATACGTCAATATGTTAATCCAATATCAAATATAATCTTAAAAAATAAAATAAAACTTCTTTCCCTCCCCCACCTTTCATTGCCACCCCCTTTATTGCCCCCTTTCCTTTACCCTCGCTCGTTTCCAGCAAATGAAAAAACTATGACTCAATCTGTAAATGGAGTGATTCTACATGTGATAAACCAAAAAAAAATTTATTTCATATTAAAAAGAAATATCTTTTTTCTTTGCCTCCTTCTCATTTCTAGCAAATAAAAAAACTACGACTCAATCCATAAACAAAGTGATGCTACATGTGATAAGCCAATTTTTTTTATTTCATATTAAAAAATATCTTTCCTACTTGATCTCCCCCCTTCCCTGCTCCTTCGTCCTTCACCCTCATAGGGGAAGAGGCCATAGGAGGGGTAAGGAAAGAGGCCATAGGAGGGGTAAGAGACGAAGGGGATGGAAACCCTAAGCATGGACAAAGGTTATTTTTTTAATAAAATTATTAGATTTTAAATTTAATTTTATCATTTGAATGTCATGTGTGTTGTCATATAGGATAAAAATTAAAAGCATGTCATCTATTTAACAATAGGGAAAGTGAAACAAAAAGAAAAGTTCATGAATACTTTTATAACTTTTTGAAGTTCAGAAATTAAGATGATATAATTCTTTAATTTTGAAAGTTCATACTATAGTTTAATCTTTTAAATAAAAAAAAAATTGACTTCAGTAATTTAGCCTTTTAAATCTTTAACACATAGCTGCATGACTAAAATATAACAAGATTATAACACGACAGCCTAAAAGATTCTATTTGATGTTTATGTTCTAAATCATTATTAGCATACAAGCAAGAGATGATGTAGGATTGTTGGAGTAAATTGCTCCTTTTTCTATTTGGTTAAGATATATAATGGTATTCTCGTCATGAGGCTTGAAATCTATGGATCTATTAAGCGCAAAGGAATGTCATCAGTTGAACTAAAATTTAATGACAAATTATTGTGCTTGTTGGTAACAATCATTATGATAACTTAAAAGTTTAACGTAAGAATCACTTCAAAGCGAATTGCATGTCAAAATTTTTGCATGGATATATACTATCAAGTCCAAGTCGTTTACTATGGCACCCAAAATAGTTTTGTAATTAATTGTTTCAAAATTTTCATTTTAATAATAAATACTAGATGTTTATAGCTTTGAACCAGATATAGTCAAAATCTTTGCTGATGAGGCATAATTTTGCTGGCCTACAGATGGCCTCCATAAAGGCTCCAGACATTGCATGGTTGTCCATTTGGAAGAATTAACTTTTCAAGGTTGACCAGCAAGGATACACGCATCTTATGATAGATTAGCAAAATCAAACATTTTTTTATAAAGAAAGTAATTTATGATAATGAGCATATAGCATCAAAGGCAAGATATCATATCATTACTAAGCATGGAATGCATGATTAAAACTAGTTGTTTGGGATTGTTGAATATAGAAGCTAACCAAAATACAGAGGTCAAACTAATTCTAGGATCGATTCTCTCCTACCATACAAGACCATTGAATTTTAACATCTTAGATTATCAAGCCATATCTTCCCACTGGGGCTCAGACTTTCTTTCTCTCTTTCTTACCCTCTGTTTGGATGGAGAGAAAACTAGGGAGGAAAGAAAACTAGAAGGAAAAATAGGAGAGAAAATGAAATTTATCTTGTTTGGATTGAGAGAAAAGTCGGGAGGAAAGAAAACTAGAAGAAAAAATAGAGAAAAAAAGTGGTGGGCCCTACATAAAAGTTTTCTTTTCGAAATCGGAGAGATTTGGGAGAGAATACTCAAAAGTGCTCTTTCTTTTTTTTTTTCATTCCAATATTGACCCTTTCAAAAAAACAACCGATGCATTTTTTAATCATCTATAACAAGGATATTATTATCATTGTAAATTATCAATTTTTCTCTCCTCTCTGTTTTCCTCTCATTCATCCAAACAGAAGGAGAGAAATATTTTTTCTTTAATTTTCTTTCCTCCAACTTTTTTTTCCTCCCAATTTTTTTTCCTCCCAATTTTCTCTCCATCCAAACAGAGCTTTAATCTTTCACTATCTATGTATTTTTTCTAGGTTCATACTTAGTCCATCTGTCTTTCCTCATCAACTTCAGAGGTCTCAATTTAAAACTATATTTTTGTGCTTAATCTTCTTAAGTTTTCTTTTTAAGATATTTTTATAAATGATTGTTTACCTGCATAACCTTTGCGCTAAAGCGTTGTAATATATACTTTATCTAGGTGGAAGTTTTTTGTTTTTTGTGTCTATTTTTAGCTGTGTTATACCTTACATAGCCTGCATATCCTTTTATGGCGAATCCCGCCAGATCGAGTGCCGTAATCACCGCAGCACACGTCTCCCAAAGATACCATCACGTGATACCTCTTCCTTGCCTTCGCGAGCCAACTCCTCTTGAATTTTCTTTCTATGTTTAGATTTTGATGGAGAAGGAAGATGAGAGTTAAGAAAAGTAAAGAGATTAAAAAAAAAATGTTATTTTTTTTTTGTTTAAAAAGGATGAAAAAAAATAATATTAATTATTTATTATTGAATAGAAAAAAAAAATTATGCTCAATTATATCGTTTGGAATGAACAATAAAAATGAAAGAATTAAAAATAAAAAATAAAAAATATTTTAATTTTTTTATATATATAAATATATATATATATTTCAGTTTACTCCTGAAGGTTAATAAATTACAAACAAATTTATCATAAAAAAATTAATTACTTTTGTTCTCTTTTGAACAAGATAATTTATGACTCTTTTTTTTTTTTTCCCTTCATTCACCCTAATTCAAACTGATCTAAGCAAAAGTATCAAAATGAAATTACCTTCATTTCTTCTTTTTGAATTTTTTTCTTTAATGCCTTCCCTTTCTTTTTTTTTATAAAAAAGAAATATTCTCTTAATATATTTTTTAAAAAGCAAAACATTTCTCCCTCCCTCCCTCCCTCCTCAGCTCTCCTCAGTCCTCCACTCCCGCGGCCCTTCTCTCTCTCGCTGCCCCCAAAACCAAATTCCTATATATAGATTCAGGCCCTAAAACAGTCATCCGAAACCCTCGCTTTGATGCCGGCGACGGGGCTCCTGCGAGGCTTCCACCCGACGGTGTGACACTATTGGACGGAAGGAGAGCAGGAAATTAAGGTAAGGGCCGAGTGGTGGTTTGGTCGGAGATGGGTGGGGTAAAGTCGACGATGGCGGCGCAATTCGCCTTCTTCCCGCCGGACCCGCCGTCGTACGGGCTAGCGGTGGAGGACGAGGCGACGGGGCGGCTGGTTATGACGGAGGTGCCGCGGCGGGAGGGGGTGGAGGTCCGGAGGCTGCAGACCAAGCGGATGACCGAGATCGTGGCCATGTACGTAAGAAGCCCACAGGCGAAGCTCACCGTGCTCTACTCCCACGGCAACGCGGCGGACCTGGGGCAGATGTATGAGCTCTTCGTGGAGCTCAGCCGTCGCCTCCGGGTCAACTTGATGGGGTGAGGAGTCTTCTCCTATCGTTTCCTTTGCTGAACTTTGTTCGTGGTTGTTTTTTTTTTTTTTTTGGTTTAAAGTTTGGATTTTGATGCAAAGGAGGACGGTTTTGATGCCCTTCGGAATATCGAGGAAGACCGATGGAATTTCTGATAAAATCTTTGAGAAAAATGATCGTTTGAAGGTTCTTCTATCTTCGGTTTCTGAGCAGCTGATTTTAGCTGGCCTGTTTGGTTCGCTAGGATAATCCTCTGGTTCGCTGGAATCGGATCAACCTACCCTTTGGAATTGAAATTGAAGCCTTTATTTAGAAGAAATTAGAATTCGATTGTGATCTGAATCCTTTATTAAAGGGGATTCAGAACCCGGGGCGTCACTCAGGATTCCATTTCAACCATTTGTTACTTCATAGGCATCCTATAATATAATATTATATTATATTATTATAATTCATTATAATAGTATGACATTATATATAACATATATTATTATAATATATTATATATATTATTTTAGAATATAAGATTAGTAATATTATATACAGTGCATAATAATAAAAATAAATTATAAATATTATAATATAATATGAATTATATATTAGTATAATATAAATAATATATTACTATATAAAAATTTTATGATGCTTTTAGTTTTTTGTTGATGATGTAGTAAATAATGGTAACTCCAAGAATACGAGCATTATATAAAGGCATAAAGATATTGTCGGGTAAGAATGAGCGATTGGGGCTAAAGGCCTATTTCTGTAAAGAAAAATAAAAAAAACAAAATAGCTAAACCCATAATTATAACACAACATTATTATTTATAATACTAATAAAATACTATACATTATAATAATTAATGTTATATAATGATAATTATATATTAATATATTATATATACAAATATATTATAATAAGTGGCTTGCTATTGTACTCTTCATTATTTTCAAAATCATAAATGAAATATTATATTACTATAATATATAACTTCATATATATTTTAATATATATTATTAGCAGAATTCATAAATCATATTCCAATGCCAAGTATGAACCAAGCTTGTGGGGAAATGAGCGATTCTGATTTCGATTCCCATAGAATTTGATTTTGATTCTGATTCCACCCATGATACCAAACCAAACGGGCTCTTAAAATTTTTTTAAATCTCTTTCAGGAAATATTTATAATATATTGTGGGGAAAGAAGAAAATCAATTTGGCTTTTTTATTTCCAAGAATATTAGCACAATCATTAGTGAGGTTTTTTTTTTAAAGAAATTGAATTTCTATTGTTTCCAAGAGTGTTCGTGTAATTATTATTATCAGTTCATAACCTTAGCGTTTCATTTATTCAGTGGAATGGATATTAAACTTTATGCTAGCTGTACATTGGTGAGTGGCAAATTTGAAAGTGTTTCCCAAAAACATGGCTACAAGGTCATGTTTCTTTCTTTTATCTTTATTAAGGAACTAGGAAATATTGGTTTTGAGGGCAGAATCTGTTTTAGGCATGGAAGGCACTATTGAACTGGTAGACTTCTTGCTTATAAGAGTCATGAGAAGCTATCTGGATCCTGGAAATGGAAGCTCACCTAGGTTAATGGTACATCATTGAAAAGTTTTGCCATGTGATTCTTTTCCTGTAACTGAGAAAATTTCTTACTTTCTTTCCTTCTTTCTTGACCATGGAAAAGCAGTTAAAACCTTTGCTGTTGAAGAAAGAAAAAGCAACATCAGCAGCTCAAATAGGATAGATACAATTGCAGGAGCATCATTATATTTCAGAAAAATATCTCATGGAATCTTTTGCCTATAAATTCAACATCATTAATGATGTAAATTCAACATCCTTGATAATGAATATCTTGATCTATTGATGAACAATTTTAAAAAGAGATTTCAATTTAATTTGTGATATTTGCATTTGACTAAATTGATTGGAAGTCCATGTGTTATGATTGATCTGTGGCATCTTTCTATTTAGATTGATTCTTATTGATGTTTACATGAATGCAAGTTGTTCTTGTCAGTTAATAATATGAAAGTCTGTTATTGAGTGAGATGTATTTGGTGGCTTAAAAATGAATTATTTTAATATGTATCATTATATTGAATTCTTGGTTGCTCCTATATTTACCTTAAGAACAATTAGTGAGATAGAGTCACTTAGCTTTGAAAGTCTGGTCTCTTGGTAGGCACACCACTTTGCAGAGGTAAACTCAGTTTGTTTCCTCTAACATGTGGTGGATACATGCTAGTTTTCAAAAAGAGAAAAGGAAGAAAAATTGAGGAGTTTTAAGGTGGGAGTTTAGAAGGCTAATTTGATAAGGCTTACAAATAATTACATCTCCTAAATATTTACTTTTGGACTTAGTTTTAAATTTTAATTTTACTTCCATTTGAGTCATTAACTTCTAAGATGAATGAGAATTTGAACTTTTCTTGGCTATTTTTGCAATACATTTATTAAAAAAAGATTTTGTTTTTTCCAGCCCAAAATTTATGCAATATTTTTACTTAAGTGATTTTTATAAATATTAGTTTATTGTGCTTTTACTACATGTGAGATTTTAGAGCAGTCAATAAGGTCTACATAACTAACCAAATCATCTGGTTTAAGGTATATTGAAGCAAATTGGTGTGAAACTATGTTAGGTTACTTTTGGCTTAGGACTTGGTTTGAACCAACAAAAACTAATCTGACTCAAGCAGAATTGCTTGGTTTGGCTCTATACCAACCCATATCACCCAAGGTGGTACCATGATTAGGACAGAAAAAATACCAAGAGCCATCTTGGTATAGGTATATATCATACTGTACTGAACCATAATGAGTGGCACTGTTCCTAATATTGGTTTTAGGGACAGGGAATATCAGTTTATTGTACTAGATTCACTGCTAAATATGGCTTGTGGATGTAAAGGGTGCTGACAATTGGAGATTTGTGGACTCTGTACTCTCACATTTCAGTCCATAATGTCATATATTAGTTTCTCCTACTACACAATGTGGAGTTTCTCCTACAACACAATTGGGATGGGCTATTTCGTTTTGCAATTTAGACCTTGATGTAGAGGTTTTGTAACTTCACTCATTGGCATTCCATAAGTGCAATGCTAAGTTGCCTTTTCTGTATGTTTGCATAGGGGGCGCATGCATATGTGTTTTATTGTATGTCCATATACCATGACCAGCAATACTTTTTAGAGAATGCCTTTTGTCTTTGTTTCTGAATCCTGTTTTGGAGTGTTAGCATATTATGTAACATTAGATAAATCTACAATGAGATAAAGTTATGCAAGTGCAACTGCTGACTAGTTAATTTTTTATTATAATTTGAAATAAGATTAAATTGTGACACATGGATAAGTGAAGCAACTAAAGAAGTTTGGACGAAGATGAGGAAAACTATATGGAGAGTAGAATCAGTAAGAGATGTGTAATGCTCCAAGCTTACTTGCTGGTCCAATTAACTTCATTAGTGGATCCAAACCACGTGGCTCAAAAATTCGATTGGAAGTTAATGGGTAGCAAGTGGATTTGAGTTACAAGCATATAACATATCTCTTTCCCATCCAATATGGAACTAAATTTGGGGTATCTCAATCTCTTCTCCTTGTAATGCAACGAACTCATCAAATGCAATGAGTTAGCCAGAATTTACTTCGAGTCGGATTATTGATGCTGCAAGGGTAGCTCGACGTCATGGCGGGACTCCATCACCGTCCATGAGTAGTAGCCCTTTCCTCATGCCCACCAACTTTTACACACTCAGATCGGCTATGATACCATTTGTAATGCTTCAAGCCTATTTGCTACTCCAATTAACTTCGTTAGTGGGCCCAAACCACATAGCCTAAAAATTCGAGTGGAAGTTAATGGATAGTAAGTGGACTTAAGTTATAAGTACATAACACATCTCATTTCCATCCAGTGTGAAACTAAATTTAGGGTATCATAAGATGTGTTCCAAAAATAAAGTAATTTCAACTGTACGAAGCCACATGAGTTATGCTCATAAAAAATTGAAAGCGAAGAAAAGAAAGTTATACAAAACTTGAATTTTAATCTATGTTATACTGAAACTTAATGATTTCAAATTGTGACAGAGTTCTCTAATGATCATAATGTGCCATGTTGGAGGTTATGGTAGGAAATTTAATGGATGAAATAGGTTGAAAGGCAAATATTTCATCTACTGGATCCTATGCTTCCAGTAGTATGACCCAGAAAGAAGAAAACTTTGTCAGTTTACCCTATTTTTTCTGCTCAGAGACCTTGTTCAAAGGTTTGTGCCATAAATACAACCACATGAGGAATGCTTTATCTATTCAACTTGTAGATGAAAGCCATCTACACGTGTGATGCCTTGTTATGTATTTGATGCAATATCTATTAAAAAAGTGCAGGTAAGCATGCTTTACATGCATGTGTAATCTTAGGACTCAAGGGAAAGACTAACTGATACTAAGTTGGAAAACTTTCTGGTTAGCTTAGGGAATTTTGAAAAAAAAAATTGATCGTTATCGTTGGTAGTCAAAAATAAAACCTACTCACTACTATAGCTAATGGTGAATCAGGATCGTATCCTTAGGGATCAAGGATAATTATTTCATGAAAAAAAAAAATTTATCTGTAGAGGATTATATTAAGAATAGCGGTTATTAAAAGATAACAACTAATTAATTAACGAAATTCAAAAAGCAGGCGAAGCAACCCAGGAATCCGAATCTACCATACAAATAGATTTTATCTTCTTTTTTTAATGTTGAAATAGTAATAATTTTTATAAATTTAAAATTAGAATAATTTATCTCTTGTCAGGCATGGACCGTATCAGGAGATCACAGCACATCTACTTAGAGTATAAATTATCTAATAATTGAAAGGTTAAGGGTCTAATCTATCATACTACAATCTGTCTCTTTTAGGCACATACCGTATCCTAAGATCACGGTACGTCGATAGAGAGTATAGGCCGTGTATGCCAGATCAAAATCTCGATCAAAAATATAACCAAAAGATATAATAAAGAAGAGCATAATTTTTATTGCATATAAATTAAGAACAAAAAGAAAGATGAAACCTGATTACAGGTTTTATCATCATCCCAAGTTGAAGAAATTAGCCACGCATTGTTGCCACCAGCATTCCCTTCATAATTTTTCTCTTCCGAGCCTAAATACAATAATCTAAATAAAAAAAGAATAAAAAGCTTTGTAGAAACTCCTCTCCCAATTACTGCTTGAGGTCCTCCTTTTATAGAGCTTATCTAGGGCTTTCTCCTAGTCAAAGTTGGAGTCAATCGGTGCTCAAGATCGTTCAGATATCATGAGAAATTTTCTCAGCCATCCGTTCAACATCACCTGCCTTAGTTTGTACTAGGAATCATGTGAAATCATCTCTTTCTTCCTTTTTTGGCAAACCAAGTCCTGATTTGAGTGTCATATGCATCGTTGGACTTCAAAAATCGAGCTCTTTCCATCTATAGGCTCCTTTTCTGCAAATATTCATAAAAGGTATCAATTCTTAATAAATTCAAAGTAATTAATATTTATTTTAATGATTAAATTAGGATAATAAATAGATTTATCACACCCCTCCCAACTTAATCATTGCTAGTCCCTTAGCAACGTAATTAAAATAAAACTATGCGTCATTATAATTCTCTTTTGCAAAATTAAATCTAGGCTTAAGGTTGAAAGAGTTAGCCAGTATCACTAATTAAGTATTGAGTTTCTGAAGTAAATTTTGCAGTCAGAACTATCAGAAACTTTCTTAGAGTTCATCTATAGATTTACGATACTTATGTTTGTGATGGCTAACTTAGCATTTCGGTACTAGCTTGTTAGAAACAATGGTATCTTTGCTTATCACTTACTTTGTTTAATTTTTTATATACCTTTAAATTAAGCATATGACCTGAGGTAGCTTTTACACTGCCTGATATATATTATTTATTTATTTATTTATTTAATTTTTTTAGCATATCTTCATATTGTTCACTTTTTGACGTGAACAACAACGCTTACTTAGGCGAAGGTGCCCGGTTACTCGATGAAAACCAATGTTTAGACTTATTTTTTAGTTATATATATATATATTATTTTTATCAGACAGATAGCTTTTTTTCTTAAATTCAAGTTTCTTTTATTACGGTGTATATCAATTACCAATTTTAGTAATAATTGAATCTCCAATTGATCTTACAACTAATACCTAATTTATCTCGTCAGTATGCATGTGCAATGAAAGTGCTAATAGCCTTTAGATGACTAAAAGTCTGACCATTTAGTCTACTCTTGGCTCTCTATAGTAATTAGCCAATATTTTCTAACTCTATTACCTTTTCCTATTTAATTTTGCTCAAGAATTTTTTTCATAGCACATGATTTATTAAATTTTAAAATTTTTAAAAAATGCCAAGGTGTTTTCAAATATTTTTCAAAAAGGTTACTCTTACCCTCCAACCTAATTCCCATTGTCCTCAATGAAGTAAGAAAGAATAAAACAAGAAGAAACACCACCTGAACGAGATATGCCTCGTGTAATGTTAGGAGTAACCGTGCGGAGTAGTTTCTTATTCCTAAAAATAAGAATCACGAAAGTAAAGGTTAGAACATAAAAATTTTGGATTGCCTCCAAAAAGCACTAAGTTTAATGTCTTCAACCAGACATCATGGCTCACTTTGATTACCATTGTCAAGGAGTTTGATGATCTCTTTTCTTACTACTTCCTTCATGATTGGTTTATGTTTTTTTAGGGGTCTCTTATAGGCTTAGTTTTCTTCCTTAAGTGAATCCTATATTGAACAATCGAGGGGCTAATCCCTTTTACGTTAGCCATGGCCCATCCTAACGCTTCTTTATTCTCAATCAATAGTTTCCCTTCTTGTGAGGAGTCTAGGCCGGTTGAAATAATCATAGGTAGGGTTTCTGATGGACCTAGGTATGCATAGTTGAGATGCTTGAAAAGTGGTTTCAGTTCTAATTTAGGTGTTTTCTTTATTGATAGTTTGGGTAATGGTTCAGGTACCTTTCTAGTGGTTCAATTGAAAGTTTCCATCTTGATTTTTCATCAATTATAGCAACCTTATTAATTTGCTTCCCATCTTGATTTATATAGATTTTAGGTCAAGCTTTTCGTCGCTAAGGTCAATTGGATCATAAACAGTATTCTGAATATAATTTGAATCACTCGTTTGATGTGTATTGGTAAGATTGAAAATATTAAGATCAATTGACATATTCCAAAGGAAAGTTTCGTTAATCCATTTCGGCAATTAAGTAGGGCATTAGCTGTGGCCAAAAATGGTCTACCTAAAATCACTGGAATGTGGCTCTTTGGGTTTGTCATCGGTTCAGTTTCTAAAATCACAAAGTCCACCGGATAGATAAAGTCACTAACTTTGATCAATACATCCTCTACTATTCCCTTGGGTACTTTCAAAGTGTGATATGCTAGTTGTAGGGTCATTTCCATAGGCTTTAGTTCTCTCAACCCTAGTTGCTCGTATACAGAGTATGGAAATATATTAACACTTGCCCCTAAGTTTAATAAAGCCCTATTTATAAGGGTATTCCCCATAATGCATGAAATAGTGGGTGACCCTAGATCTTTGTATTTCACTAGTATGTGGTTTGATAAGTAAAAGCTCACACTGGCTGCCAGAAAAGGCTCTCTTGGGCACATTAATGGTCTTCTTTTTGATACATAGATCCTTAAGGAATTTGGCATAGGCTGGGATCTGTTGGATCATGTCCAATAACGGGATGTTCACTTTAACTTGCTTAAAGACCTCCAAAATTTTATCGAATTGAGCTGAATTTTGATTGAACTTAAGTCTATTTGAGAATGGTGCTACAACCCTAATTTTTGGTTTATCTTCTTCTGACATGGGCTCAGCTGGTGGGTTGAGCATTATATTAGACTCTGATACGTCAGGTGTTTCAGGCTAATCTAGCTCAATAAGTTGTTCAAGTGGTGGAACTTCTAATTCTTCTTCTTTATATGTACCCACCTGATTATCTATTTGTTTTTTAGATCTTAATGTATGAATAACATTTAGTTGGTTAATCTGGGCTCCTTGTTTTGATCCTTGGATGTTTAGGTCTCTAGGATTAGCTTCGGGCTGACTCGATAGCTTACCCCATTCTCTTTTATTGAATGCTGTGGCTAGTTGACCTATCTGGGTTTTAGTTTTGCAATGGATTGTGTGTGTGAGTGAAGAAATTGAGTATTCATTTCTAACCTTTTCAATGCTTGTAACACCTTCTCTTCGAAAGTAGGATCATAATTATTTGATGGAGGTTGAGGAGCACTTGGATATTGATAATAAGACATGCTTCTAAATTGAGTCTCCTGATAGTTAGGTCTAATTGATGTTGGACTGATTATAGGTTGGGGTTTCCATAAAAAATTTAGGTGATTTCGCCAGCTAGGATTATAAGTATTCGAATATGGATCATTTCTTGGTCTAGGAGCCATTCGGGTTTGGACTGGGTAGGCTTACTCCTGAACAAGCTCAGAAAATTAGTATGCGACAGGACATTCCCCTATAGAGTGAGTCAGACTTGAACAGATTATACAAACATCATGTAATTGAGTAGATGGGAAGAGGTGTTTCCAACTTGTAGAATTCGATCAAGTTTTTGGGATAGTTCATCAGTTTTGATATAGATGTCTATAGACTGACCTATGTTATATATTCCACCTCTCTTAGGTTCTGTGGTAGAATCTCTACGGGCAGCAACATGTGATACAAGGAATTTTCACTTAGAGTTTCAAAAAGCTGCCAAGCTTCATGTTTATTTTTCAATATAAATGTCCCACCACATGAAGCATCAATCATTTGCCGATGCTTTTCTGACAAACCATCATAAAAGCACTGGACCAGTTGTCATTTGGTTATGGCATGATGTGGATATTTTCTAATCAATTCTTTTAATCTCTCTATGTCTCGTGAAACATCTCTCCATCTGTATGAAAAAAAACTTGTTATGGCTTTTCTAATTTGATTCATTTTTCCTATAGGAAAGTATCTCTTAAGAAACTTTCTCTGAAGATGGTCCCAAGTTTATAACAGTGTCTAGTGAATTTAACCAATACTTGGCTCTATCTTTTAGGAAAAAAGGGAATAACTTAAGCCTAAGTGCATCGTCGGAGAAATTTTGAATCTTGACAATTGAGCAAATTTTCAATAATTCATCTAAGTGTTTATAGGGATCCTTATTTGTAAGTCCATGGAAAGATGGTAACATTTGGATTACACTCGACTTAATTTCATATTGAACAGCCTCTTTTGGGGGTACTTGTAGGTATGGTGAATATATATTGTGAAGGAGTGAACTACTCCTTCAATTGGCATGATGGATTATTTTCTTGATTAAGTTCATAATGCGTGCTCTGTTTGCTCTACAAATTCTCTCTATTTTAGGATTTAGGGGTATGAGGTTGGGTTGTAACGATCGGCGACCAAATATACACCCTACTAATACACTCTAAAGCAAACAGTAATTCAATTTTTTTTATTAAATTAAAGTAATAGAAGAGAAAGGAAGAAGATTCTAAAAGAAGCATCCTAAAGATTCCTAGAATTAAGAGCAATGAAAAATAATTTAATTAGGGTTTAATAATTATTAGCAATCAAGTTAACAAAGATTAGACTCTCTATTCTAGGTTTAACCTAGATCTAGACATCTCCTAACTTCCAAGACCGCCTTTGAGCCCTCTAAGTCAAAAATTATCTGATCAACTAGCCAATTAAGAATAAGATCAGTGGGAGTCCCCCGTTGCTTACTAGGTAAGCGAACAGAACCAATTAAGTAACCACTTTCTTTCCTTTTCTAGACACTAGTTAAGCAGTCAATCCCGATCTAGTCCAACTCTTTTGGGTGCCTTGTCCTATTGAGCTCGAGTTTCTTAGGGATTGACGTCTAGTTAATTTTAGAGTTAAAGGCTTGGGTTTATGCAGTATGCAGGGTGATGTTTGTGAGCCAAGAAAGGGTAATGAAATCTCACCTTATGTTATTAGGGGTTGCGCCCTTAAAGTATTTTATGGAAATGCAATGCAATTCAAACAAGATGTCTAAACAAGTTAGAAAGTTTTTAAAGTTTATTATTTATTTCTTAAATTAATTATGTGTAAGTTAATTAAAAGAAAAGTTAATTAAGCTAAAAGTAGATTTGTGACAAAAGGAAAGTAATAATTTTTTTAATATTAAAAAAATAAAAAATCTAATAATTAAGGTAACTAAAAAAAAGCAATAAGCTAAAGAGAGCAATAACTATCCAATAAAAGAAATTTTTTTTAGTCCTTTTTTTATATAGAAGCATGAATAATAATAAAACAATAAGAGAGAATAAAAAATAAAAATAAAATTAAAATTAAAAAAATTCATGGTAATTAATTTTTTTTAAAAAAATTAAACTAATCGTGCCTGGATCCCTAGCAACGGTGCCAAAATTTGATCGTTGTCGTTAGCGGTCAAAAATAAAACCTACTCACTACTATAGCTAGTGGTAAATTGGGATCATATCCTCCGGGATCAAGGGCAACTATTTCATGAAAAAAAATTATCTGTAGAGGATTATATTAAGAATAACGGTTATTAAAATATAATAATTAATTAATTAACGAAATTTAAACAGCAGGAGAAGCAACCAGGAATCCGAATCATTATGCAAACAGATTTTATTTTCTTTTTTTAATATTGCAATAGTAATAATTTTTACAAATTTAAAATTAGAATAATTTATCTCTTGTCAGGCATGGACAGGAGATCACGGCATGTCCGCTTAGACTATAAATTATCTAATAATTGCAAGGTTAAGAGTCTAATCTATCATACTGCGATATCTCTCTTAGGCACATACCGTATTCTGAGATCACGGTACGTTAATAGAGGTTATAGGCCGTGTATATCAAAACCTCGATCAGAAAAATAACTCAAAAGATATAATAAAGAAGAGCATAATTTTTATTGCATAGAAATTAAGAGCAAAAAGAAAGTTTTATCATCATCCCAAGTTGAAGGAATCTAGCCACGCATTGCTGCCACCAGCATTCCCTTCATAATTTTTCTCTCTCAGCCTAAATACAATAATCTAAATAAAAAAGAATAAAAAGAGCTTTGTAAAAACTCCTCTCCTAACTACTGCGTCCTTCCTTTATAGAGCTTGTCTAGGGCTTCCTCTTAGTCAAAGTTGGAGTCCATTGGGCGCTCAAGATCGTTCAGATATCGTGAGAAAATTTTCAGCCATCCATTTAACATCACCTGCTTTAGTTTGCACCGAAAATCATCTCTTTCTTCGTTTTTGGCAAATTAAGTTCTGATTTGAGTGCATTGCATCGTTGGACTCCAAAAATCGAGCTCTTTTCATCTATAGGCTCATTTTCTGCGAACATTTATAAAAAAGTATCGATTCTTAATAAATTTAAAATAATTAATATTTATTTTAATAGTTAAATTAGGATAATAAATAGACTTATCAAAAATTAAGATTAATTGGGTGACCTATACTGGAGATGATTAAACCTTTTGCTTTGTATAAGTGAGCTCTTATTTCTTTTTAATATTGAATTTAGGTGTGTAAACAGATCATCGTCAAGCAAGGCCATCAAGTTTTGAGCCAGACTCAAGCTTCTAAAAACTTCAAGAGATCTGTTAGAGCTTGAATTTTGAGTTCAGTTCAAGCGAGCCAATCTGACTCTATTTTCACTTGTTTGCTAATCGAATAAGCTAAATTTTGAGCTGAGCATAGGCCAGCTAGTGAACAGGCAGAACAGCTTACTTTTTTTGACAGCCTAATTGAATTTGGTGCTGTTACCTAGCTCTTGGTGCTCTGCAAACATCCAAGCTTGTGTTTCTTTTCCTTTCCATTGCTCCAGTTGCATTGGATCTTCAATGCCTTTTAGTGTCTCATATTAATCCATCATGTTGTCGTGGTAGATTTTTTTTTTTTTATGGAATATCTTGTGGTAGATGTGATCCTTTTTAACAAAGGCATCCAATTTCTGCAGGTATGACTATTCTGGCTATGGACAATCATCTGGAAAGGTTGGAATCACTTTTTTAGCTGCCTTCTATTTGTTCATTTATTTATTTATTCATTTTATTTTGAAGCAGTTTTGCTTATTTATTGTGAAACTTTCTAAAGTTTGCTTTATCTTTTATTACTTTTACTCGCAGGCAAGCGAGAAAAATACTTATGCAGATATTGAGGCTGTTTATAGATGCCTTGAGGAGACATATGTAACCAATGAAGATGATATCATTTTGTATGGGCAATCAGTTGGCAGTGGTCCTACTTTAAATTAGCTACTCGTGCCTCATTTGAGAGCAGTTGTTCTGCAAAGTCCAATTTTGTCTGGCCTACGAGTAATGTATCCTGTGAAGCAGACATATTGGTTTGACATATACAAGGTTCCCATGTCATTCTTCTCTTAATTTTAAAGAATTTGTTATAATTTTTGCCTTTAGTAGATTAATATGAACTTTTGTTTAACTTTGCAGAACATCGAGAAAATTCCGCTTGTCAATTGTCCTGTGTTGGTAATTCATGTGAGTGTATTATATTGATACTTCTCTTGATTCTATCTGAAAGTGTTTGGCATGCATCGTGCCACAGTTTTGGTTCATTCAGTTAGCCTCAGCAATAAAGTAGTTATGAATATTTTGTTCTCCTGGTATGTTGGGCTTTCTGCATGTTTTCTTCAGCAATTGAAGTCATCTCGTTTGCTCCCAATGTAGTCTATGTTTGGGAGTTCAGATAAATTTGTGACTGGATGATTGGATTCTTAGATATTGTTTTAATTTTACTATATCTCCGCATTGATGCTGGGTTGGGGTTTCCTAGCCAAAGTAGACGAACTTCATTGTATGAATATATTAATTTTCCTTCGAATAATATCATTATCACTTGTAACATATGGTAGCTATGATTTTGTAGTTTTTTTTTTTTTTTTCTCTAATGGTGCTTCATATGCATGTAGGTTGGAGCTTGTGCTTGCCATATGCATATATGTTAATTCTCTAGTGAATGATTTTATATGAATTGTTTGTTGCAGATAGAAAGCTATTGATTAACTTGCATGTATTTATTTTTATGTTGTTCTTTGCCTAATTGCTTATCAAAGTCTTAAACCTTTTTTCTCTTGCAGTGAAAGGAGGGAGGGGGAGGGTGTATTACCCTTTAGAAAATATTTTTAATTCTTATATTCCTCCATAAATATTTTTTCATTCGAGCATTCACAAATACTTTCTTTGTATCTTATATCCCAAGCATTTTTTAGGTGTTATTCACACCTCTCCCTTCACTGAGTTGAAAATTCTGCCAAACGATATTTTATTCGACCAATTTGGAGTTCGTACTGCACTTGTTTGAAGTTTACTGGTATGTCATTTATATAAGGAGAGGAAAAAAGCATGCTAACATTATTTTATTTAAATGAGATTGTGATAAAGGATGTCATTTAATACTTATGGTCAAGTAAATGCAATAACTGTTTGGTGAATTTGCAACATACTTCTGGCTGATATGAGTTGCCTCTGTCCAACCTTGGTAATCCTTCTATCAAAGCATGATTGACGCATTGTGGAAAATGTGGTTACATTCACTACAGAATGGATGAAAGAAAATTTATTTGTGAAGGATATAGGGAGAACAAAGTACCTAGATGCAAATGTGGAAGATGATAGATTGATAGGCTTTTTGTTTTTTGGTCCCAAAATTGTAAAACGAAGGGAGGCAACTAGACTCTCCTTGTTTCACACTTCACACTACCTTCTCCTTTGGATGGTTGATTCAGAGGTCGTAAGAAAGAGAGAAAGAAATATCTTCTAAATATCCGAAATTCTTTGTATCTCAATGCTAGAACACATTATAGTGAAAAGACATTATGATGGGATCAATTTTGAAAACCGACTCAACCATCGGGAGGGCAGTCAACATCTCTTACTCATCCATAAAGGATGTGAAACTCTTAGTCTCATTTATACCTCTTACCTCATGCAAGTAGTGAAGTGTGCAACCTAACGGAGCAAATACAGTGCGAGTGTTACATTAAGTCACCATCTAACTAACATAGTACATCAACAATCTAATTTTGTCTATACCTTAGATCATTCGATCATACAGGATCAAGTACTTTTGACCTCTAAAGAGACTCATTTCTGAGAAGTACTCGAAATCACTAAGTCAAATAATTGAGTCTATGATTTTATGCTACTTATGCAAAATAATTTTCTAAGCTATAGATCATAAACTCATGGCATGTTATCAAATGATCTTCCATTGACACTCATATCAATCTGCCTTTGTCCAATTGAATTCTTAATGATGTCTCTTATGGCTACCTCTTTTATGACCTTGGGTGACAAGAAAGTTATCTTGAACTCTAACTTCAAGATATGTTTCAAGTTCAAGGGCAATCATAGTTTTAGTGCTCGTAGAGTGATAGAAAGAGTATTTATCATGTCACTCCTTAAATGGTCAACTTCAGCATATGCAACACATAATGCATGCTATAACAGAAGTCCTTTTTATAGGAGTGTTATGAACATAACCTATTGAACCCATGGATGCAAGTGATTGAGTTTAGTTTTGTACTATTTCAAACCTCATATGGAATAGTGGGGACATGGTTAAAGATGTGTACAGCAGTGAAAAAGCATTCCCTAGAAACTTATTGGGATGTTTGTTTGTGCCATCATCAACTTAGCGTATCCAGTAAGGTCCTATTTTCACACTTTACAAATCATTTTATTGTGGTGTTTTATGAATTGTAAGTTGCTTACATATCTCCTTTTCGTCACAGAGCTTTTTGAATTATTCATACAAATATTCTCATCCTCTATCAATTCGAAGGGTTTTCAAAGTCTTCTCTTTTTTCTTCAATTTTGCTAAAAGGTATTTGAAACTATCTAACACTTTATAGTGGTGAGAGATCAAGCATATGTACCTGAATCACAAATAGGCGTCTATGAATGTGAGAAAATAAACGATGTTATAGTGTACCCTTAAATTCATAGTTGTCTTTCTTGCTAAGCAAGGCTTATACAAAGGGAGACTTACTTTGTTAATAGGGCCCAATAGCCCTTCTTTTTCTAATCTTGTTATTCTATCTTTGCTCATATGGCAAAGTCTAGCATGTTATTTTGGATTATCATTCTTAGCAGAAAAAGAAACACAACTCTCATCTACATCTTTCTTGCCCGCACGTCGAGCTCTCAATGTTGGGCTACCTTTTTCTCTTTCAGCCTTTGTCCAACCTTTCAATCTGCCCAACCCCTTCTCTTGTGTTTGGATCTTGAAGGCCTGGCTTGGGTCACAAAGACTATAGGGTGATTTACTTTTATACGTTCAGCCTCTAGCTCAAAATGCCAGGAAATATTATCAAAATTCTTGATGTGCTTACTGTGCATCATCAGGAGCTTCATCTGTCCCCACTCAAGGTCAAGCAGAGGATGAATAACTACCAACACCTGTTGTGCATCTACCAATTCACTTCCAGCAACTTTTAAATCCTAATCATACTACTCATTACACGAAGATGCTCAAACATGAAGTGCTTAGAATCTTTAGTATATTGCATGAACTTAACTTTAAAGCATGAAGCCTTGTGGTAGAGGTCTAATCAAACTTGACTTTTAGTTGATTTCACGTGGATTGACCTTAGAAAAATTCTCAAAGCCCCTAATAAGATTATTGTGCATGCTGCTTAACATTATTACGTGTGCATAACGATCCTTTTGAACCTAATCATCATAACACTTTAGTCATGGCGGTGTTGAGCAGAATTGCCTTTTAAATGTGGGGTTATAGTGAAGTGAGGATTTCTTCGACTTCTAGCTCATTAAGTATATATTGAATCTTCTTATGCTACATGTTATAGTTCTGTTCATCTAGCTTGTTACCTCTATCAAGATCATTTACAATAGTCTTAAAGGCCATCACTACATTCATTCAAATAAGGTTTGGACATTAGGCACATGCCATAGTAAATGTCACCATCTGAAAAAATTAATTAATTTTTTATACTTTCTTATAAGATGGGATAAAAAATTTCACAAATTCATAATCATCACCTATGTAGTGGAGCATCTAATCTAACTATTTTTAACTTCAGAGAACTTATCTCTAATTCTACAAAAAAAGCAAGTTGGAACAAATTTATATATAACATATGGCATGATCATATCAATACGAATATATCATATAATTCATAAATATTACCATGAAATAAAATAATTATAAAAGGTAATAAATAATTTTAGCGCTAAGCATGCATGCCGATTATGCACAACTAATCCATATACCTTGACAATAATCATGGTATTATTTGTGTGTGCAATCTTTAAATTTTATAACCTATTAACATGATCTTTCATAAAATATTAACAAATATTAGCATAAATATCATTTATGCACTAAGTATGATGATTATGCCTTGATCAGAAATTCTTGATGACTTTTCTGTAATTTTTTGTGAATTTTTGAAGGCATTTATCACATAGAAGTCTTTTCCATAAAAACAGAAAGTTTCTGTACTCAAAGTAATTGTTCAACAGTTCTTTAAGTGGCAGAATTTGCAGTGGGTCCTTATGGACTTATAAAATTATATTTAAGTCTCTCATAGTTTAAAATTCTATGGCCATGTGGCAGTCATGAAGATGGCCATGACGCCATGTATATGCCACATTTGCCGCATCATTAGACATGCCACGTCAGGGAAGGCAGCATGTCAGCTGAAACTTGATCGCCACATAAGCACCACATCCACATCAACACATGATGTGTCACCACATTGCAAGAATGCAATGTAAGCTGACATGTCAACACTTGCCACACCATCCGCTGACATGGCGGCCACATGGGCACCACTTCATTGTCCACATTGACTGGCACATAGGCAGAAATATAGCTACATCATCAATTTAGTTGACAGGATTGACATGTCAGCAATATATTTTTTAATAACATGGGGCCTCCTTATGATGGAAAAATGGGCATGAACTTCATTCTATATACAAATGACTGTCACTCGGATGGTTGATTAAGAGAACGTAAGAAAGAGAGGAAGGACGTTTCTCCAAAATACCTGAAACTCTTCGTATCTCTCGGTGCTGAAACATATCGCAGCTAAAAGACATCGTGATGGGAATTAGTTCCAGAAACCAACTCAACCATGGGAAGGGCATCCAATGTGGACGTTGACCTGATCAACCAAGTCAGCAGTCAACAATTTGTATAGCTGGCATAATTTGAAACATATTAGACAGAAAATCGAACTTCTTTGGTTACAGCGTAAATAAATTAAAATGCATGTTTCTTTTGGTTGTCCGTGCCTGAAGAATTTTTCTACAATAATTGCTTTCCCAAGAAGTTTTGCCCATGTTTTGTTTGCAGGGAACCGATGATAATGTTGTTAAACTCCACCATGGGAAGCAGCTTTGGGAACTTTGCAAAGAAAAGTATGAGCCTCTGTGGATTGAGGGAGGGAACCATTGTAACTTGGAACTTTCTCCTGACTACATAAGACATCTCAGAAAATTTTTATCAACCATAGAGAAGTCACCTGCAATAAAAAATGAATCAGCTGAGAGCTCAGATCTCTCTCGTGCTCCTCAGACAAGCTCTGACAGTCCAGAGATTCCGACGAAGAGCACAGTCCAGTTAGAGAAGTCTAGACTTGGTAATGACAATTCAGAGTTCCCCAGGAAACCAGATCAGAACGAGGAGTCTAGGCCAAGCACCAACAATTTGGATTTTCCAAGGAAGAGCACAGAGCAGCAGAATTCTAGGTCAAGTATTGATGGTAGAGAGAAATCTAGGCAAAGCACTGATACGAGAGAAAAATCAAGAAAAAGTATTGATCACGCTGACATGGCGACGAATAGCATGGACCGGCTAGTGCCCCCAAAGAAAAGCTTTGAACGGTTGGATAAAATTTAAATGACTGGCTAATATTTTATTCCTCTTTTTTTTCCAGTATTCTGTCATGTGTATATATAACTCTTGTGTTTTGTGGTTTTTGGGTTGTCTGGTTCTTCCTTGACTCTGGTAATCATCTGGTGACAGTTTTGGAGTTATGATGAGATCGTGCAGTAGCGGCTGTTTCAAGGACAAAGCTTCTGGGGCCTAAGATATTCAGAGGTTAGTGCTTGGTGTTTTCCCTTTTCTTTTAATTAATATATGTGGGTAGGGTGGATTGTCTTGGTCATGGAAAATTTATGTGTTTATTGAAAAAATAATAAGGTTTAATTTAACCAGCTTTTTGTTGTCATATTCATCAGAGAAATTCTCTCTTTATACATGTGTATCTTAAAGCCCATGTCTGACTTTTCACTTTGGCTGCTGCTGTCTTTATACTCTTGAGCTTACCTAGTTGCCTCATGAGATCAGCCATCTTGACAGAAGCAAAGTATCAAACTCTATGTACAATTATAATAAAGTTTTTTTTTTTGATATTACGATTGGTAATTTGTTTGTCTGGTTTGAGTGCATGGTGACATACTTGTCTTTGTTTCTTTTCTGTGAATGTCATATTATTTTCCATACATTATGACATTGATAGCTTTAATACTTGCACAAAATGGTCTGATTGGAAGGTCAGCATACAAAATGTGGGAATATGTTGTCTTTCTTGGCAGATGGCTAGCTGATTTTACTCATATGCTGAATGGTCAGCAATTGCGGTAGCTGATTGGAGGAAGATGTAATTATATTTTGACATATAGTCACAAAAGTGCAATTTCTTCATATCTATCAAAGTGGCTTGGTGAACTAACTGGTTATTAGGCAAAATGAATGAGAAGCAATTTCTGAAGTATTATTTCTCTCTTCCATGTTATCTGCTTAATTATGCACGACTGTTTCTCGCTCCACTATGTTTGCTCTATTAGCAAAAACTACCGCAAGGTTGGCCCTTATTTGTTTTACCATCCAATTCTTGTTTCTTTTCGCGACTCTTTGTGCTATTTCATTTCTATAGCTATAGTCATTGTCACGCCCCAGACCCAAAATTTTGAGCTAGGGTGATAACCCGTCGCATGCCGGGCATGCAAGGCGTCCCGAAATATACACATTGATCAATATAAGGCAATAATTATAATTAGGCCATTCAAATTCATAACTTAACACAAACCATAAATATAAGTTTGGGCTACAAGCCCTACACACAATAATATAGTTCTGGGCTACAAACCCTACACGCAAGTAATACTGGGTTTACAATGATATCAAGAAATTGATTTATATAGAAGCTTCATTTACCCCATAAATCCATCTTCAATCCTGAGGCTCTGAAAATATTGTGAGATTTACATGAGCTCACACTCAATAAGTAAGCCTATAATAATAATATAAAATAGTCATATATCAATATATCTTATCAAGATATCATCAATTCATAATTTTTAAAACTTCCAATATCAAATGCATTTATCATGCTATCAGAACAAGCATATCACCACTCAATTTAATTTGGAAGCTTATACAATAAATACCAGAAAATGCATTATAAACAACCCACTGTTTATATGATCATTTTTATATTATATTTTATGTGTCCCACGGCCCTGCTACACCTCAATCAGAGCACATCCTCTAGATGTGTGTAGCCTTCACATGCCACCTCATCGTCAATCATAGCACATCCTCCATATGTGTGGCCTCATATGCCATATCATCGTCAGTCAAAGCGCATCCTCTAGATGCGTGTGGCCTCCACATGCCACCTCATAATCAATCAGCACATATCCTCTAGATGTGTGTGGCCTCTACATGCCATATCATCATCAGTCAAAGCGCATCCTCTAGATGCGTGTGGCCTCCACATGCCATCTCATAATCAATCAGCACACATCCTCTAGATGTGTGTGGCCTCCACATGCCATATCATCATCAATCAGAGCACATCCTCTAGATGTGTGTGGCATCCACATGCCACTTCATAAGAGAACCGCGGCGACACATATAATATAATTCAGGGTCATCATTATAAATGCATATCACACATCATGCATCATCATAAGCATAATCTTTTCATATCACATAAACAGTGGTTTGTACGTTCTTAATCATTGCATGTAACCAATTCACTTTGCAAAGTTAAAAATAAACATAAACATCATATTTGGCATAAACATAATAAACCATTACTTTGCAAATTAATACCAACCGTTATAGCAAATATTCAATTAAATACTCATGATACAGTTTACCAATTTCCAAAATAATTAATAAAACTCAATTTCATAAGTATGCATAAAACTATAAATACAATAATTTTATAAAATTATTATATTTGGTTTACTTACAGATTATGCAATAAATACCAGATTATGTAATGTAAACAAACCCAATGTTTATGTAATATTGTTTTCGTATGTGTCCCACGGCCCTATAAATTAATCAGAACACATCCTCTAGATGTGTGAGGCCAAATGAGAACCGCGGCGACACATACTAGCCTATCACAATGTTATCATCATACTTGCATGTCACTCATCATGCATCAATTTCTCATATTACATATACAGTGGTTTATACATTATTAGCAAATGCATATGGTCATCCCAACATATTTTGCAAATCAAAGAATTTATATTTTTGCACATACACCAAGAAACTATTTCTTTCAAAATATTATCAGCTACTATAGTCATAATAAATGCTCATATGTAGATTTATGGTACCATTCAAAATAATCAAACCAAATAAACTTCTGTTTTCCTTATCTCATAATATACTTGAAAACTATAAAACCATGAGTTATAAATTATTAATTATAAATAGACTTACTTACCTTGGTACGCTAATCCCAAATGGTTAACCAGGTATTTGGACATCTGGGTACCTTAACAATGTTATCTCCACCCGAAACAAGCCATCGGCCATCTGGGGAGAAACTAATGGCATTGACCTCAATGACCTCTCCATCTATCCGGCTACATCTGGATCCTCAACCCAAAGATGGGGTCCAATCTCAAAGACCTCTCCATCTATCTGGCTACATCTGGATCCTCAACCCAAAGATGGGGTCCAATCTCAAAGTGGGTAGCTGCCATTTCGAGACACAACAGATCAATATCCCAACAAGCTTCTTAATCCGCCTTCCTCCAGCACCATCCAAAATCCCAATAAAAAAAAAAGTGTCCGACTAAACAAACACCGGACCCATGAATCAAATCAAGATTTCCACTGTCGCAAGCTCCAAGATTCGTCACTTCATTTCTCCACCACCCTACGTTGTAGGATTTTGCTGGTGCGGCTCCGGCGATGATAGCTCAAGACTGGGACAGGGTTAGGCCTTCAAAAATAAAAGATCTCTTCCCTTCTGGCGGCGGCTATCCTCCACGGAGTCCTTTTTTTGGACCTCTGCTTGTCCTCTCGCGCTCAGATTCCCTCCCTAACTCTCTCTCTGGCATTAGGAGGATGGGCAGGCGATTACCTGGAGGAGGTGTGCGCCAGGGTGAAGGAGGGAGTCGACCTCCAACTCCTTTTATTCTCCCACGCGATGCCTCGGATCAAGGGCAAACATGAACCCATCCGACACGCGAAGACCCGAGAAATCAGACGTCGCATCGGGACCTAAACGTCAGAAGGAAGTCAAGATGCCAAGTGTCCCCAAAATAAATACTAGGAGTTTCATTCCCCATAATTAATTACCGGGGGTTACATT
Source organism: Calamus simplicifolius (assembly GCA_900491605.1). Lineage (NCBI taxonomy): Eukaryota > Viridiplantae > Streptophyta > Magnoliopsida > Arecales > Arecaceae > Calamus > Calamus simplicifolius. The sequence goes on along the minus strand of UESW01004563.1, from coordinate 179,052 downwards.
CTCCCCTCTTTATAAAAATTTCATCCTCGAAATTAACACACATCAAATATACTATAGAATTCAAATATGATCTATCAACAGTCTTGAATAGAGAATTTACCTTGAATAGAGAATTTACCTGCAAATAATTATGGATACTTCTTTTTCATTTCTTCCTCAAGTTTCCAAGTTTTTCATTTCCTCCTCAAGCTACCAAATAGCCTCCATCTCAGAATGATTACTCCACTGAACCTTATATAAGGAATGCTACACCATCTCAGAAATTGATCCTTGCGGTCTACGATGCACACAAGATGATCATCATAGGTCAATTCTTTCTTAAGCTAAATTGGTTCAAGTTCTAACACATAACGGGGCTTGAAATATACCTCAATCATAAAGATAAAACACATTGAACACCCCAAAGAGTAATGAAGGCAGTGCTAAGCTATAAGCCACCTCCTATTTCTTGATCAACATCTCAAATGGCCCAATATATTGAGGACTCAATTCACCTCTAAACCCAAACCTCATTACATCATTGGTTAGTAAAACTTCCAAATGATCTGCAACCTGAAATTTTAAATCTTTCTGTTTGACATCAACATAACTATTCTATTAACTCTGAGCTACATGAAGCTGCTTTAATTAACGATACTTTTCATAGTTATACTTTTCATAGTTGTTAAACCAGCTTAGTAACCAAAATTTTCTCTCTCATTTCATTTCAATAAAAGGGGATCTATACCTTATATCATAGACAACTTAAATGAATCCATTTGAATATTGGCTTGGTAACCATTAAAATAAATAATTTCACTAAGGGTAAGAAGCTATACCAAGCACTTTCTAAATCCATCACACATGCTCGCAGTATATCATCTAAAATCTTATTGATTCATGCAGATTGTCCATCTATTTGAGGTGGAAGGCTGGATAGAAATTTAGCTTAATCCACAAAGCTTTATGAAAACATCATCAAATTAGAAGAGTAAGATAAATGTATATAAACTCAATTTACACAGTTTACTACTAAATCAGGAACAAACATTAAAATGTTTATCCCGCTAAAATTTTATCCTCGAAATTAAATGTTCACTAATTTTGTACCATTAAAGATACTCACTAGCAAACTTTTATTTCATTCCTAGGTACCCAAATGACGTATCCAACTTCAACCATTAATTTGATCTTTCTACCAAATAAAATTGAATTCCTTAAGAAGTATTTCTTTCCTGTCATCTTTTTTTTTTAAATACCTTAACTTCTCACAACACAATCATTATAAATATCATAGAATCCATCACATGTATTATGTCATCCATTCTTAAGGTTAATAACCTATATCAATTACTGTTAATTCCTCGATAAGACAGTTCCAAGTTCTTTTGAATTAAATATAAGATAGTTTTCTTCCAATGCTCTCTCAACTCATAAATAGTTGAATGTGTCATTAATCATTATGACACTTATTTCAATCATCATAACATACTTGATTTCACTTTTGAATACTTCAAGCTAACATCAATGAACATTATGCAATCATGTAGGATATCTTTCATAATTATCATAATTAACTAATTTATTTTTTTTAAATAATAGTGTCATCATTAATCACCAGTATAATTATTTTATCTCCTTCATATTTATCAGTAATTACCACCACAACCAATCAATTTCTCTTGAATAGGTCAGTATATCCTCAATATTGCAATTTAAATTATTCAAATCCTTGAATCAATTATTTTGTTACCAATGACTATCAAAATCACCTATAGATTATGCAATGCCATATCATGGCCAACTAATTTAAACCCTTTGAATATCTCAAAGTGACCTTACTGATCTAGCTCAGATGGATACATGACTTATAAGGTCAATAAGATTGAAAATGCACTTACCATCTAAAAGACATAATTAAAAATTATAGCAATCTCTTTATAATTTGAAAGTGATAGTAGATGTATCCTTAACCATAATCCATAATTAGCAATAGTCAAAATAAAATCATCTCCCTCCTTTTTCTTAACAATAATTATGCCACTTATGCTGATTGATAAATTTATCCATCTTAGAGAAAGATATCTACTTAGGAACTATGACGAAAGGCACAATAAATTAATGAATAGATATCTTGATTTAAAAATTTATTAAAAGATAAAAATCCCCATGAAATTCTTTATCAGTGAAATTTATCTTATTCTTATTACTGCTAAAATCTTTCACTTTCTACCATCAAAATATTTGATCATTTATTGCCAAGACTGGTTCTAAAGATTAATAGAGTCTACAGCTCTCAAAAACTTAAACAGTAATTGTCTCAGAATTTAAAATTTTATATTCTTCCTAAATAGTCCATCAAGATATAATATGCAGTCAACTATTTCATTAGCATCAATATCAACCATCTCCATATCTAGCAAATTAACAATCAGTTTTGAACATGCAATATCCATAATAAAAGTTCTCTTAGTAAAATTCACTATATACTTATTCATCCAGACTCAAATTCAGAAAGTACTCAATTGTGATTGATCAAAAACATGTAATTAACTATTTCATTCCCAAAATATCATCAATATTAATCATCCCTATAACCAGCAGATTAGCTCATAATCTTAAACTTACAATATCAACAATGTAAGTTCTACAAATAAAAATTTATTTTTATACATCCACATTCAAATTCAGATTTAATAACTCCAAATCCACATATCAACTCAATTGCAATATGGACATAATGATGTTATCTTAGTCATATTAGTCCTCAATTGCAATTTTCAACTACTCTATTCCATATATTCATCTATCTTTTATTGCAATTAAAATTTCATCTACTCATATTATTTAAAGATCTGAAACTGCTACGAGTCATTTCCAACAAGTTTGATGGAACTAAAACCTCTAGAAGCCCCTTGACCTCCCCACTGATCAAGGTCACCAGCCTGGGAGTCTCATTATATTATTGGCTTCTGGTGCGATGGTTCATTCTTAATTCCTATCAAATTTATATTTCAATTAATATCTTGATAAACTTTAAATTTCAGGCTTTCACAACATAATTCTTGAAATTTCTTTAAAGTTATAATTGTCTCAATGTCATCCTAGTATTTTGCCTAGAGTGTCATCATGTATGTGTCCCTAAGGTTAAAACCTAGGCTCTGATACCACAAAAGCTGTCACGCCCCAGACCCAAAATTTTGAGCTAGGGTGACAACCTGCCGCATGCCGGGCATGCAAGGCGTCCCGAAATATACACATTGATCAATATAAGGCAATAATTATAATTAGGCCATTCAAATCCATAACTTAACACAAACATAAATATAAGTTTGGGCTACAAGCCCTACACACAATCAATATAGTTCTGGGCTACAAACCCTACACGCAAGTAATACTGGGTTTACAATGATATCAAGAAACTGATTTATATAGAAGCTCCATCTACCCCATAAATCCATCTTCAATCCTAAGGCTCTGAAAAACATTGTGAGATTTACATGAGCTCACACTCAATAAGTAAGCCTATAATAATAATATAAAATAGTCATATATCAACATATCTTATCAAGATATCATCAATTCACAATTTCTTAAACTTCCAATTTCAAATGCATTTATCATGCTATCAGAACAAGCATATCACCACTCAATTTAATTTGGAAGCTTATACAATAAATACCAGAAAATATATTATAAACAACCCACTGTTTATATGATCATTTTTATATTATATTTTATATATCCCACGGCCCTGCTACACCTCAATCAGAGCACATCCTCTAGATGTGTGTGGCCTTCACATGCCACCTCATCGTCAATCATAGCACATCCTCCAGATGTGTGGCCTCCACATGCCATATCATCGTCAGTCAAAGCGCATCCTCTAGATGCATGTGACCTCCACATGCCACCTCATAATCAATCAGCATACATCCTCTAGATGTGTGTGGCCTCCACATGCCATATCATCATCAGTCAAAGCGCATCCTCTAAATGCGTGTGGCCTCCACATGCCATCTCATAATCAATCAGCACACATCCTCTAAATGTGTGTGGCCTTCACATGCCATATCATCATCAATCAGAGCACATCCTCTAGATGTGTGTGGCCTCCACATGCCACATCATAGGAGAACCGCGGTGACACATATAAATATAATTCAGGGTCATCATTATAAATGCATATCACACATCATGCATCATCATAAGCATAATCTTTTCATATCACATAAATAGTGGTTTGTACGTTCTTAATCATTGCATGTAACCAATTCACTTTGCAAAGTTAAAAATAAACATATACATCACATTTGGCATAAACACAATAAACCATTACTTTGCAAATTAATACCAACTGTTATAGCAAATATTCAATTAAATACTCATGATACAGTTTACCAATTTTCAAAATAATTAATAAACTCAATTTCATAAGTATGCATAAAACTATAAATACAACAATTTTATAAAATTATTATATTTGGTTTACTTACAGATTATGCAATAAATACCAGATTATGTAATGTAAACAAACCCACTGTTTATGTAAATATTGTTATCGTATGTGTCCCACGGCCCTATAAATTAATCAGAACACATCCTCTAGATGTGTGAGGCCAAATGAGAACCGCGCGACACATACTAGTCTATCACAATGTTATCATCATACTTGCATGTCACTCATCATACATCAATTTCTCATATTACATATAGTGGTTTGTACATTATTAGCAAATGCATATGGTCATCCCAACATATTTTGCAAATCAAAGAATTTATATTTTTGCACATACACCAAGAAATTATTTCTTTTAAAATATTATCAGCTACTATAGTCATAATAAATGCTCATATGTAGATTTATGGTACCATTCAAAATAATCAAACCAAATAAACTTCCGTTTTCCTTATCTCATAATATACTTGAAAACTATAAAACCATGAGTTATAAATTATTAATTGTTATAAATTATTAATTATAAATAGACTTACTTACCTCGGTACGCTAATCCCAGCTAATCCCAAATGGTTAACCAGGTATTTGGACATCTGGGTACCTTAACAATGTTATCTCGACCCGAAACAAGCCATCGGCCATCTGGGGAGAAACTAATGGCATTGACCTCAATGACCTCTCCATCTATCCGGCTACATCTAGATCCTCAACCCAAAGATGAGGTCCAATCTCAAAGACCTCTCCATCTATCTGGCTATATCTGGATCCTCAACCCAAAGATGGGGTCCAATCTCAAAGTGGGCAGCTGCCATTTCGAGACACAACGGATCAATATCCCAACAAGCTTCTTAATCCGCCTTCCTCCAGCACCATCCAAAATCCCAACTAAAAAAAAGTGTCCGACTAAACAAACACCGGACCCATGAATCAAATCAAGATTTCCACTGTCGCAAGTTCCAAGATTTGCCACTTTATTTCTCCACCACCCTACGTTGTAGGATTTGGCCGGTGCAGCTCCGGCGATGATAGATCAAGACTGGGACAAGGTTAGGCCTTCAAAAATAAAAGATCTCTTCTCTTCTGGCGGCGGCTATCCTCCACGAGTCCTTTTTCTGGACCTCCGCTTGTCCTCTCGCGCTCAGATTCCCTCCCTAACTCTCTCTCTCTCTCTCTCTCTCTGGCATTAGGAGGATGGGCAGGCGATTACTTGGAGGAGGTGTGCGCCAGGGTGAAAGAGGGAATCGACCTCCAACTCCTTTTATTCTCCCACGCGACGCCTCGGATCAAGGGAAAACAGGAACCCATCCGACACGCGAAGACCCGAGAAATCGCATCGGGACCTAAACGTCAGAAGGAAGTCAAGATGCCAGGTGTCCCCAAAATAAATACTAGGAGTTTCATTCCCCATAATTAATTACCGGGGGTTACAGTCATGATTTTGATTGGCAAGTCTTTATTTGAAACTTTTGTTCAAATAGTTGTGACCTATCTTTCACATATAATGGTAAAGAGCTGCATCAATCTGAAAATTTGATTAAACTTTCATTTTTTCATTCAAATTGATATTATCAGTTTTATGATGAATCTATAAACCCTCCTTTGATATGTATTTTTCTTTTTTCTATGAAATTTAAATTTCAGTACTTTGTCAGTGAAGTTCTTTCCTCATGCAACAATTGCGATGGATTATTCTTATTCTGTGCACTAACCATGTAGTCAGATAACTTATTAGCTGATCCGCAGGCAAAGGATATCTACAATTTATGGCATCCAGCAGTCTGCTATTTGTAGGCGAGGCTCTTCTATACACAGGACCAGAACTCTGATATTATACAATTTTGGATGGTCTATTTCAAAATTTTGTGTTCTCATTTCTGTCCCTCAAACAACCCTTTCCTTGGTTGTCATGCTCTGCCCCAAGAGATCCTTTTTTTTCTTTTTCCCTTCATCTGTCTGATTTGTGATGAGCATGTGCATGAGCATCAACATTGGAATCAGAATTACTAAAGATTCATGATTTTTTTTAAAAGTAGATTTAATGTTTGTCTTTTAGTCTCAATGCTCATTTTTGTATTAACTTTGTCACTGACTTGCTTTAGAACCTTTGACTAATTTATCATTAGTATATTTGATCAAATATCCGGTTTACTCGTTCATATTCACTTTCACATCTAAAGAGGCAACGTATTCCTGGCCAAACTTCTTTTGTACACGTAACATCTTTTGTGAATACTTTTAACGGGACAGCAGAAAAAGAATGCAAAAGCCTCTTCTAGGTTATGAATGAGAGTCATTGACAGTTATATCATGAGGGGAAGGCAGATTCTGAATTTTTTATTCACATGCCTCTGCCTCATTCTTTATTTTGATTTTAAAAATTCATGATTAATGGAATTATATAGGCTTCTACAGAATTCGTTCTTGAGCAGGCCATCTGAATCTTGCCCAGTGCTGATCCACAGAGCATTGTCTTCTGTTTTTCTTTGTTGCTGTGCAATGCCAACAATACACAATACACGCACATACGTAGACGTCTAATGGCAAATCAATAGATGGGACGCAATCCACTGTCTCATGCATTCGAGAAAGAGCAAAACGTATTTATGTAAAGAAATAACAAGGGATGCAGCAGTCAGCCTCATCCACTGCCCCCATCCGTTTGATATTAATTGCTGGTGCACTGTATCACTGCTTTCATGCCCATTTCCTTGTCAAATATTCACCATTCATGTTTCAAATTTAGTAGTGCTTGTTGGTGCAGTGTTTTGGTTTAATTTACTGAGGCACTATCATAGAAGTATTTAGAAAAGTTTAATGGTGGAAAAAAAAAAAAAACATATCTAAAATTATCATGTACTGTTATTTTTTCTCTAGATTTTCCTTATAGACTCTTCCAAAATATGCAGGTATCCTAGTAATCCAGAGATATCACCACCCCTTCTAAAGCGGCCTGGAAGTTAAATGGCACTCATCCCATCAAGCTCGGCAATGCAATAGCCTTGGGCATGTCAACAACTTAATTTGATGGCCTAGCGTCAATTATTCTAGTTCACCTGTACCACTTATCGAGCTGTTAGCCTTTTCTTTTTCCTTTTTGAAAGTGAGATATCTGTCTACAATTTGAAATATGCGTCAATTAAGAAGGCAAGTCCAAAATCTTTGATTATTAATTAGAGAGTTCTGATTTTTGGAACGCTTTAATTTACTATTGGAGCCTGTTTTTTTATGGATAAGGTTTATGAGGTTTGCTATGGTACTTCTTAAGTGTTTTTTTTATTATAAAAAATCTTAATCATTCATTAAGCAAATATTATTTATGATATTTTAGCAAGAAAATGAATTGCCTAAGTCAACTAATTACTTTTGGTTTTCTAATAAGCTTTTTTTTTTTTATCGAAACCGTTATGCACATTCCTTCTCCGTTTCTAATAAGCTTGTTTATTTTTTTTATCAAAACCATTATACATATTCCTTCTCCATCTTTTTTAAGAGTATTCTGCCTCATTATGATGCTGGATCTTTTTGATTCTTGGAGAGGTTGTCGCTTAGCTTGAACGGGTTTTTCTTTCTCTAAGAACAGTGCTAGCTATTTTATCGTTGGCAGAGCCTATGACACTGAATCCAATGATTGAGTTGGTTTTTTTTTATTACAAATGAGCGATCACACTAGTCTAATATGAATCAGCTCAGATAGATCGAAGTACAAAATTTGCTGCAAAAGAGAAGGACAGGGGTCGCCCGGTCTCCAAATCCATGATCCAGCATGCTGAGCCACAGAAGTAGCCACTTAGTCTGCACCGAGTTGGCTTCATGGTAAATATGATGAATCTGGGCATAATCCACCTCCCGCAGCATAGTCCAACTATCCCAGAGAATCAGATTAGTAAAACCAGGAGGGCTATTCTTCTTCTTCAGCCAAGAAATGACCGACATGGAGTCACCCTCAATAAAGAGCCTCTGAGCATGAAGAGTCCGAGTGGCGTAAGAAATACCAGCCCAGGCCGCATAAAGCTCGGTCATGGGGACTGAGGAGTCAAGAGAACCAAACCCTCCCGCAGCCAATAAGTCACCATGAGGACCACGGATAATAAAAGCAGAACCAGCAGCTCTACCACGAACACTTCCATCAAAGTTGATTTTGACAAACCCTGAAGGGGGGGTTTCCAGGAGATGAAAACCGTATGCCGGTTCGCTGCCAAAGCAGCAGGGGAACCCCAGAGGCCAGAGTCATCAGAACCAACACAGGCACAGTCCGCCACCAACAGTCTAATACTCCTTACAATCTTATGAGGAGAAATAGCATCATCAGAGAAAATGAGCTGGTTCCTGGACAGCCATATCTGATATGCTATGGCAGCCCAAAGAGCTTTCTTCTGTTGGGATCCCCTCCGGAGATCAAGGAAAGAGGAGCGCAAGGAGCCCGAGCCATCATGTCTGATAGAATAGCCAATCATATATCAGACCCATCTAGCTCTGGAGCAGGTGAAAATAACATGATCAGATGATTCCTCCTCTAGACTACATGAAGGACAGATCGGCTGAATAGGTAAACCTCTCTGCGAGAGAAGAACGCAGGTTGGAAGGCAGTCCACGCAGCATCCTCCGAATAAATAGCTGAACCCTGGGAATAATAGGAAGCTTCCAAATCCACGCAGCATCCTCCGACCACTGGGGCTGAGGCCTGAACAACTTCATCAGATCCCTAGAGGGGGCCTTAGAGAGACAAGATCTTTGCTAGAGCCTGGAATCAGATAAATGGCCAGGAGTAAGAGGCATCGAGAGAATCCGCCGAGATAGTTCGACACCAAAGAAACTCATCACCGAGGGGACATGCCAGGCAGGGGGATCAGAGGAAATCAAATCCTTAACCTTTAAACAGGAAGAGGCATCAATACTAATAAAGGAGGGCCACTGAGAGAGAGGAAGCTCAGAAAGCTAGGTATCCTGAATAACATCAATCGATGAACCATCTCCAATCATCCACGAGATATTCTCCGAGATAGCCTGACCATAATGATAAACCTCCCTCCAAAAGAAAGAGCATCCCCGAGGCAGAGAAATGTGCGAGACGGACGACCAGTCACCATACCTCGCATGCATCAGCGAGCTCCACAAGCAATGCGGCTCCAGAAGAAATCTCGAGGCATGTCTGGCAAGAAGGGCATCACGTCTAACAATCAGAGATTGGATCTCAAGACCACCTTCAAGGATAGGCATACAAACCATATCCCAGGATAGGAGATGAATACCATGACCTTCTTGCATAGAAGCCCATAAAAAATCTCGAAAGCATCGCTCGATCCTCCTCAAACAAGTAATCGGAATGGCAGCATTAGATAGGAGGTAGAGGGGAAGGGATGAAAGAACCGAACGAATAATGATAACCCTCGCCATCATCGAAAGGCCAGTGACCTGTCATCCCTCAATACGCTGGCGAACCCGCCTCTCAATCTCATAGTAATCAGAACAACGGGGGCGTCTCCCCATTATAGGGATCCCCAAATACATGAGCCTGCCATTCTGAGAAGTAATACTCGACAGATTGATAATGGCTTCCCTGGTTCTTCTAGAAACCTTCGGGCTAAAACATATGGAAGACTTTAGAAGATTAACCTTCTGCCCTGAAGCCTGACAATAACGCTGAATAATAGAATAAAAAGAAGCCGCATTATCAATAGAAGCCTGGCCCAAAATGAGACAATCATCAGCAAAGAGGAGATAAGAGACGGAGGGACCCCTAGAGCCAGCCATAAAAGGGACAATCTGCCTATCTGACTGGGCCTGCCATAACGCTCGAGAAAGATCATCCGCAGCCAGGATAAACAGCAAAGGAGATAAAGGACATCCCTTCCGGAGACCCATAAAAGAGCGAAAGAACTCGGTCGGGCTCCCATTGACAATCAAAGAAAAGGAAGGCCTTTGAATTGCAAGCCATAATTCACTCTATGAATCGCCCATCAAACCTAAACTCCAGAAGAGAGCGCTACAAAAAGGACCAACTCATTCTATCATAAGCTCGCTCCATATCGAGCTTCGCAGCCATAAGACATCGACTGGCCGGGGCTCTCTAGAGATCATGCATAAACTCCTGAGCTATGAGGACATTATCCAAAATGGAACACCCTATAATAAAAGTGCCCTGTTCAGCTGATATGAGACGAGGAATCACCAGACAAAGGCGGCGGGCTAAAAGACGAGCACATACCTTATACAAGGTAGTGCAAAGACTGATAGGCTGAAAGTGCTGCAGAAGAGAAGCATCCATATGCTTGGGCACCAAAGTAATAAAGGTCTGATTCCAGTCCGAAGGAATATGTCTAGCTTAAAATACATCCTGAATGGCCTGAACCACCTCCTGCCCAACAATATTCCAGTAGTGACGATAAAAGAAGGGCGGAAATCCATCAGGGCCAGGGGCCTTGTCCGGACCAAGCTCCCAAAGGGCCAACCTAATCTCATCAGCTGAAATTGACCTGACAAGCAAATCATTTTCCGAGGGAGAAACCTTCCTGGAATCCAGAACCTGAACAACCGGGCCCCGTCACCAGTGGACTCAGCCCATCTGTACTGAAAAAAGTGGAGAAGCAAATCCCTGATAGAATGGATGTCCTCCTGAATGTGACTATCATCATCAACTAACCTCCGAATCCTATTAGCCGCACACCGCTTCAGAGTAGCCTGATGAAAGAATCTAGTATTACGGTCCCCATAACAAATCCACTGAAACCTAGACCTCTGCCACCAGTAAACCTCTTGCTGCCGAAGATGGGAGTGATGACAACCAAGCAACTCCCTAAGAGAAGAGAGATCCGACTCCAACATAAAACCCTCTTGATCCTCCTTAGCCTGCAAGATACTAATATCATCTTTGAACTTTTCAACTTGTCTGATCATATCACCCACCTCCAGCCGATTCCATCTAGACAGCCTGTGTCTCGCCATCTTAAGACGGTGCGATAACCGATAAATAGCATTACCTCTGACTGGAGTATGCCAGATCTGAGAAATGATAGAACGAGCAACAGAATGGCCAGTCCAAAACTTCTCAAATCTAAACTGTTTTTGAAGCTGCCGATTAACCTCTGTGGAAATCATAATGGGGCAGAGATCAGATGCAGTCCTAGGGAGGTGAGTGACTGTAACCGCAGGGTAGCTCTGAAGCCACTGAGGTGTAGCCAAAGCTCTGTCAAGTCTCTCCCAGACATGAGCTGACCCCTAACGGTTGTTACACTAAGTGAATTGGGGACCAGAAAACCCCAAATCCAACAGCCTGGAAGAACCGATGAAGGTTCTAAATTCAATGATATCAGTTGAGCCAGTAACCCGTCTTCCCCCACGTTTTTCACTAGCCTCAATGATACAGTTAAAATCCCCAGCTATGATAGACGGAATACCTTGAGCAAGGAGGGCAAGCAGTTCAGACCAAAGAACCCTTCTCTCCCGGTAATCCGTACTGGCATAAACAGCCGATAGAAGCCATGGGTCTGAAGTCCCCTCATAGATCCTAAGGCCAATCTGCTGGTTACAGTGATGGAAAGCATCAATCGTAGCAGTAGAGGCACGCCAGATAGCCAACATTCCTCCCGACAACCCGTCAGCCTCCACCGCATAGGAGGACCAAGAACAGGAAATCTGCCTACGAAATCGGGTTAGACTATCACCCGACAGCCTGGTTTCCAAGAGGACACATATATCAAAATTATATAACTGCAATAATCTAGTAAAAGAGGATCGAAATGAAGGCTTTTGAGCCCCTCTGACGTTCCAAAGTAAGATCTTCATTTACAGACTAGAGGAGGCTGGGACCCACCCTGGTCCTCCATCATAATACTATCGGCAAGTCCCCCTTTCAACAAGGAGCCTGCATCAGACATCATTAATGGACAAGCCTGCTGACCTTCCGAAGCATAGCCTGCCTCAACTGAACGGAAAGGCTGCACCGAAGATAAGGACCCTAGACTCAGGCCCTCAATAACTCCAACAGCATTCTCCGAAGAAAATCCGACACTCCTAGCTGATTGGGTCCCCCCCAACTCCTGGGCACCTTCCTGGCAACATGGGGCCAGAACCAACTGGGAAGGAGAGAAGCTAGACACCCCACCAAATTTGCAAGAAGGAACATTCCCTTTACCCTTCCGTTTATCCATTTTGGAAATAGACCTTGGAGCCTGAGAAACTTCTGGTCTGGCTCGCTTTAAAGGACCTGGATAAGCATCCCTACTGTCTAGGTGACCTTTCACACCCACCTCCAATACAAGAGAGGCAAAGGGATTCTTGGTCACAACAGGCTGATGCAGACAATTCCCCTGGGAGCCTCCCTTCTCAGAACTCAGCAAATTGGGAACCTGAGCCTCAGAACCGGCATGCCCCTGCAGAACCGGCACGGCCTCCTTCCCTTTTGAACTCAGCTCCAAATCACCCCCAAAGTGGCTCAACTCTGCACCCGGATCAATCACCACCTTCATGGCCGATGAAGACCTCCGGCGAGCTAGCTTCACCGAAGACTCCCAACCATTAGCCTGAACTCCATTACCCGAACGAAGCCCAGGCTAATATCACGTCTTTTCCTTCAAGATTATAAATGCCCATTCACATTAAAATTATGATATCCTTTTTATTATTCAGTCAAGATAATGGCCAACGTTATGTCTTCTCTCTCATATTATAAATGCTCATCCATATCAAAATAACAACCAATGACACATCTTTTCCTTTATATTATAAATGCTCCTTTACATACTTGATGGGGCCAATCAACCCCGATGGGCAACTATGATCGCACTGGGATGGCCCATCCCTGTCAGCCTCATCCTCACCAACCTCACCCTCGCCGGCCTCGCTCATTCTCGCCGGTCTCGGTCCATCCCAATCGGCCTTATTCTCGCTAGCCTCACTTAGCTAAGGCGGCCCCGGCTCCATGGCGGCCCTTCCTTCAGAGGCGGCCCTTCCTCCAGACTCGGCCTTCTCTACTTGGCCTCCTTAGCATCGGCCTCAGCACCGACCCCAGAGTCGGTCTCGATGCCCACATGGTCCACTACCAACTGCAACCGCCACGTGGCCACCTACCACCTGCGGTCCCACATGGCCCACGATATCTGGCAAGCCCCGTAACGACCGCCCACAATATCTGGCAAGCCTGCAACAGCCAGCTACAGCCTTCCATATTAGACGAGGCACAATTTGCAACTCTGACGGGTGGTTACACCTCGAATCTCACAGACTCCAAACATCAATAAAATGGGTAAGAGGGACCCCCGATGAGTTAAGAGGGACCCCCGATGAGCTAAGGACCCCCGATGAGCTGTTGCTCAGAGCACTGACTTGAGCGTTGGAAGGTCCTCGCCAGAATCTTCGGTCCTTGGGACTTTTTGCAGGCACTCGATCGCGAGAAGCTTGCCGAAAGATTTCAAGCTCGCTGGAGAAGGTGACCGGATGCTCACGGACGTTCGAGGGGGGTAATTTGGCAACAACATATTGGCGTGCTAGGAAGGGGGGCGTTGCGGAGTTGCCTTAGGAGATAGAAGGCTTCAACACACCGAGCTGCAAGCCCTCACTTCCCTATACATAATGATGGTAGTGACATGCGCCCGGAAAGCATCCACCAGTCGTGCTGGAGGGCATCCCTAACAGACTCAGCAATGGGAAGCTAGCCTCCCCGCTTCGCCTTCACCACCACCTCAGGTTGACCAGCCTGATCCACTTGCCGCCCTTACACAATAAGTCCAATCGCTAGTGGTGGTGGTTTGTGAGCTGCAAGAGCGACACTCCGCGACTACGCAGCAGCAACCAGCATCTCCTCCCCTACTAGGAGTTGCAGTTACTCAGCCTAGTCAATTATCCACCCGTGGGAGATCCCTCCAAAGAGAGGCTCACCACTATCATGCCTCACCCAAATGCCATCGGTGGGAGGTTCCTAAGAGGCAACGGTCCCCCAATCGCTGTTCGGACAGTCCCTCTCCCAGGCAACGACCCGGGAAGGAACTTGGACAGGGGCACCATCACCGACATTACTCCTTCCTTTGCTCCTCCTCGGGATCCTCAGGGGAGGAGTCCATTGGCAAGCGAATCAACTAGCAGGCGGAGAGATGCCTCGACGAATACCACTGGCGGTTGGAGGAGCTCAGCCAAAGATTCACCAACCAGTCAGAGGTGGACTACGACAGTCATCCCCCATGACTCGCCATGTCATGGAGGAACCGGTCCCTTCAAGGTTTCGTCACCCTTAGCTGGATCTATTATAGTACAATGGATCCACTAGATCACCTTGAGAGCTATAAAGCTCTCATGCAAGTCCAGGGGGCAACTGATGCCCTCCTCTGCATCACCTTCCTGGCCACCCTTAGGAAGGCAGCGCGTGCTTGGTACTCCCATTTACTACCACGCAGTATTGATTCCTTCCAGTAACTGGAAAAGACCTTTCTGGCACACTTCGATGCTTGCCGGAGGATTTCCTAGGTTACTGACAGCTTGTTCTCCGTCCGACAGAAGGAAGGAGAGTCTCTTAAAGACTTCGTGGCCCATTTCAAAATGGTCGCCCTCGAAGTCTACCATCTGGATGATGTGGTAGCAATTTTGGCTCTGAAACGAGGACTCTGTCCTTCCCATTTCACTTACTCTCTGGATAAGAAGCCCCCTAGCTCCTACTCTGATTTTCTAAGCCGTGCGCAGAAATACATCCGCCAGAACGAAGTTGATTCCACTCGATGGGAGACTGAGGGGAGGTACAGCAAGAAACCGGCTCGTGTGGAGCCAAGCGGTCCCCACCCCATAAAGCCTGAGCCCATGTGCAGACCAGACAACCGACATCAAGGTCTCGCCTCCAAGGAAGGTAATCTCACCCCTCTTCTTGCCTCCAGATCTCACATACTCATGGAGATTGAGGGTGAGCCCTACTTCCGTCGCCTTGTTCCCCAGAAGCCGGGAGTTCCTCGTGATAAGAACTTGTACTATCATTTTCATCGGGACTATGGCCATGACATGGAGGATTGCCGCAACCTGAAGCGAGCCATCAAGGACCTTATTCAGCGAGGCTACCTTAGGAAGTTCATCCAGGGGGGCCTTTAGCTGCTTCACGCCCGATGGGGTCTCCACCCCTGCAGGCCAATATCAACAATGCCCCAATCGAGAAGACAATTGGGATGATTTCCTGGGGGCAGGCTCTTCTTCCCAGGGGCTGATATTACTAATGATGTACACACTTAGCTGATAAAAAAAAGAGAGCTTTTAACACTCTTCCTTCTCAACTGACTCGCTTCACAAGCTGAAGGTCAATTCTCCAACAACCATTCGGGTCGGCCGAAGAAACCCCCGAGGCGGTTACAAAGAAAAAAGACCCAGACGACTTCAGCAGCTCTCGGATCACCACTTGGGCCACCAAAAGAAACTCCCAAGGCAGTTCCAAAAGGACCCCGATAGCCTAGGCAGCTTTGGGTCACCACTCGGGCCGATCGAAGAAACTCCCAAGGCAGTTCCAAAAGGACCCCAATAGCCCAGGCGGCTTCGGGTCACCACTCTGGTCGGCCAAAAAAACCCCTGAGATGGTTCCAAAAGGACTCCAATAGCCCAAGTGGCTCTCGAGTCACTACTCGGGCTGACCAAATAAACCCCCAAGGTGGTTCCAAAAGGACCCTGATGATCCAGGTGGCTCTCGGGTCAACCCTCAGGCCGGCACAAAGAAACCCCCAAGGCGGTTCAAAAAAAGGCTTCCAACGACCTAGGCGGCTCTCGGGTCACCCCTTAGGCTGGTGTAAAGAAACCCCCGAGGTAGTTCCAAAAGGCTCTCGGCGGCCTCAACTTTGCCTCAGCGGCATCATTACAATCACAACGGCTTCATTTCAGCCTCGACGGCTCAACTCTACCTCAGCGGCCAATGGCCAAATCGGTAAGCCCTTAACTCAAATTATGTACTTGCAATAGATAGCAACAAATTGCCCTCAGCAAGCCAATTAGAAGCCCCAAGTCAACTCATAGTGTGGAGAGATCAACTCCCAACTCATAGTTGACGGGCGCCTACTTTCAGACCTAATGTCAAAGAAAGAAGACCAAGTTAGCTCACAGCCAAAAAAGATTAACTCCTTAGCTCACAGTTGACTAGTGCCCACTTTCAGACTTCACGTCAGGAAAGGGTTACCGACTACTTCCAATTGGCCAAAGGCAAATGTACAGCTTACGAGAGCATGCAGACATGGTTACTTGCCCACACCAAGCATACAAAAATTATCAAAATCAGTAGGTTCCCCCACTCATAATGGGTCAAAGCCCAAAGCAAGCATGAAAAGATAAATAGAAGTTTTACACTCCTTTCGCTTGGTAGATGCAAGGCATGCGGTCGCACAAGCTCAGGAGTGTAGGGGGCATCTGATGGGGCAAGTGAACCCCCATGGGCAATGGTGATCGCATTTGGGCCGGCCTATCCCTGTCAGCCTCATCCTTACCGGCCTTGGCCCATCCTAGTCGGCCTCATTCTCGCCAGCCTCGCCCAACCAAGGTGGCCTCGGCTCCAAGGCGGCCTTTCCTCTGGAGTCGGCCTCAGCTTCCTAGGCGGCCCTTCCTTCGGAGCTGGCCCCTGCTTCCTAGGCTACCCTTCCTTCAGACTCAACTTCTGTACTCGGCTCCCTCGGAGTCGGCCTTAACACCGACCCCAGAGTCGGCCTCGGTGTCCACGTGATCCACTATCGACTGCAACCGCTACGTGGCCCATCTACCACCTGCGGTCCTGCATGGCCCACAATATTTGGCAGGCCCCGTAATGACCGCCCATGATATATGGCAAGCCTGCAACAACTAGCTGCAGCATTTCACATTAGATGGGGCATAATCTGCAGCTCTGACGGATGGTTACACCTCGAATCTCACAGGCTTCAAACATCAATAAAATGGATAAGAGGGACCTCTGATGAGGTAACGAAGTCACAACACTCCTAAACGCTCTTTCGAGTTTTCTCAAGCTCATGGTTGTTGCCCAAAGCACTGACTTGAGTATCGAAGGGTCCCCGCTGGAATCTTCGATCTTTGAGACTTTTTGCAAGCACTCGATGACGAGAAGCTTGCCGAAAGATTCCGAGCTCGATGGAGAAGGTGATCGGATGCTCGCGGATGTTCGAGAAGGATAATCTGGCAACAACGATGCTTAATTATGCGCATTAACAATTCTCTTTACTGAAATAAATGGTTACTTGCCAATTAATTTTGATTCATTCCAAGTTAATCTAATAGTCAAGAATAAAATAAAAAAAAAAGAATAAAAGTTTGTGAAGTATGGTAACAAAGAATGAGATAGATAAATTAAATTTCTATAGGCACCTAAGATGGAAGAAAGACTTTAGCGAAGAGATGGATAAATTAATTTTTATTAATTAGGTAAAATAAATTTTTAATTCAAAAATATTTCTACCTCCTTTCACAATTGTTTCTTGCTCTATTCATTTACTATATTTTTCATATAATTTCTAATCAAAAGATTGGCAAATGTAGGTAAATTTAACATACATTTTTCTCTATTTATTTATTTTTAATAATTTTTTATATATCATTATTTTTTTCTCTCAACCTCACATATTTTTGTTCGTCGTAGCTTTTGAATAATAGAGATAAAAGATGATATCCATCATTGCATGCAGTTCTATGCACCATCCTCTAAATAATATAATTTGATAAGAAAAAAATTCAACATCAATTAAAAAAGAGTAGCATCTTACCAATAAAGTCTATAAGCGTAAAAAGTATTATAAAAAAATAATAGTAGCAAATATTAAATTTATTTTTTTAATATATAAAACAATATAGATGTTTTTTTGTATTTAAGTATTAAATATAGATTTCCGGTGACTTGGAAGAATGAGCCCTTAGTTTCATGAAGTCTTCGTTGAAAAATGATGAATTGTTGAATCAAGCTTCTTCCAAACATGATAGACATTGTATCGTTGTCAATGTATCACCAACATGGGAATCGCATATTTTGGTTTAAAAAAATTAAATTAAAGGCTTGCACAATGAAGTAAGAATAGTGTGCGTAAATAGCTTAAGAGGCCTACATGTCAAACTCTCGAACCTTCGGATAGTGTTTGATAAAAAAAATATTATTCATGGATAAATATACGAGATAAAGTTTATTTCCTAGCAATTCCTAGAGATATCCTTGGCTATCTCATTGATCATATCAAATGCAAAAAGGTAAATCCAATAATTTTTTTTTACTCTTATTTGGAGGGATAACCAGCTATTCATACATTCTCTAGAAAATAAATTGAGAGGATATCCCATGGTTAACCATGATTAACCATGAATTATCCCTTTGATTAACTTTATTCCCAACTATCTCTTAGGTAGTGTTTGATAGGAAAAATGTTATCCATGGATAAGTGTACGGGATAGAATTTATCCCCTGGCTATCCCTAGGGATATCCCTTGGCTATCCCATTGATCATATCAAATGCAAAAAGGTAAATCCATGGGATAACCTTTTTTTACTCTTATTTGGAGGGATAACCAGCTATTCCTGCATCCTCTAGGGAATAAATTGAGGGGATATCCCATGGTTAACCATGGATTATCCCTTTGGTTAACTTTATTCCCTGCTATCCCTTATAGTTATGGGTTTTGGGAATAAGAGGGGATATCCAGAGGATATCCCCTCTTATCCCTTATTTCAAACACTACCTTATAGTTATGACTTTTGAGAATAAAAGGAAATATTCAAGGGATATCCTCTTATCTCCTATTTTAAATACTACCTCAATCATGGATACGTGGAAACCGTCAACATTCTCACCTCATCACCAAAGAGGAGGGAAAATAATAATAATAATAATAAAATCAACGCTACCGTTTCAATCCAGCCGTCCAACGTGAACCATGCTTCCAATTTTGTACCTCCAAATGGCACCCGGCGTTCGCCCGGCAAACCCTAGAATACGAACTCCTCGAAGAAAATTAATAAAATATTAAACGCATGCTTACCTCCAAAAGCGTATAGAAAGTTTTGTGCGAACTGATCGACGTCGTAATGCACGCATCAACGGACCAGATCTTTTTATATATCAGGGAGTAACGGCAGATCAATCTTTCGCATATAAATTTCTAAGCGCGCATTTTTTTTGCAATGGAAGGGACATCCCCATGTCGTGCCCGTATTCTAGAACCATCGTCCCGTTCCTCCGCTTCGTTCTCGCCTCCTTAAACCCCCCCTCTCTCTCTCTAAAGGTTTTTGTCCTCCCAATCCGAGCACCCAAACCCTAGCCCAAGCCGTTCCTCTCCAAAATTGCTAGGGTTTCGATTCCACCCCTTTCCAGAGCTCTAGTGTTTCCGCAGTCGCTGCGGCATCGATGGCTCCCGCGTTGAGTCGGAGCCTGGGCACGTGCCCCGTCTCGGCCTTCGGCGTCTCATTTCCCCTCTTCGTCTCCAATCCCCGGAGATCTGAGCCGTTTAGAAATTCGTTTTTTCCTCAACCTGTGCTCGCAAGGAAGGGGTTTCCTTCTGGTGGCTTGAGATGGAAACTGGAGAAGAGGGAGAGCCGAATGGTGGTCCGATGTGAGGCAGCGGTTGCGGAGAAGGAAGCGGAGGACGCTTCTGGCGAGAAATTTGAGTACCAGGCCGAGGTGGAGTTTCGTTTATTTTCTCAATTTAGATTGTTGCTTGTTTGTTAGATAAGTTTTATTAGTGAAGATTGAAATTTTGATGGATTCGCTCTGCTCTCTTGCTTTTCCAAGATGGTTTGTCTTGTTTAAATCTTCCCTTCATCTATATACCAAAAATTTTCTTTTGTTGAATGGAAAAAGTTCGGTCTTTCCTGCAGAATTCCCAGTTGTTAGTTCATGCTGCGCTCTTGCTATCAGTCTGACCGGTTTCTTTTAATTTGATACGAAATGCTTTTTTTTTTTTTTTAATTTGTTTTACAAGCGATTGGTTCTGCTTATTGTGGTTGCAGGTCAGCCGCCTATTGGATTTGATAGTTCACAGTTTGTACAGCCACAAGGAAGTGTTTCTTCGCGAGCTTGTGAGGTTGGTAACTACAGTTGTGTTTATTATCTACTATAATTTCATAAGTCTGGCATGGGCGGTCATGGGGAATACATGGTTTCGATTTCTATGCTTGAATTGTCCCAGTATCATTCATATATTTCTGTGGATGATTCCCCATAGTTTGTTCAATTAATGGCTTTCAACAAGATAGATCAATCTATAATTTTGAACTGGATCTTGATATATTTCTCACATTTTCAAAGCTTTATTTTAAATGGCTATATCATTTATAAAATAGTTGATGAAATTTGAATACCTAACAGTGTAGATGAAATAGTCAAATAATTATTGTTTCTAAGTTTCCTCTCTGCATAAGCAGGCAAAATGATACCTTTAAAGGGTTGATATGTGGTGTGAAATAGTATATTCTTGATGACAATTTTGTTGTATATCTTTCTCCCCCTTCTTTTAGAAGAAAATTGTATTGAGTGTGATGTTGTGGTGGGCTGTATTTTTCAGATCATAAATTCCTGGAATCCATGGTAAGGATAGAGGTAGAGGTAGACCTAAACTAACGGATAGAAATAATTAAAATAGATATAACTATTTGTAATTTGAATGTCGACTTGGTCCTGAATAGAATAGAGTGAAGGAAGCAGATTCATGTAACCGGCCCATGTAGTTGAGAAAAGGCTTAGATGAGTTGAGTTGAGTTGATAAATTCCTGGAATCTTCATGGCATGGGTAACTACGAGCCACCTGTCTGTTAACCATGCATCAAAATTTTAGTCTGAACGCCAGTTACTGTTATTTGGATGCTCAAGCCTACACAGGAAAGAAAATTATGTTGTCTCATACAACATAGCAGCTAGTGTAAAACCATGTTTGCTTGTTCAATGTTCAGAGGCTTGTAGTAGAAAATAATAGCAAATCAAATTAGCTTTATGAGAAGACAAAAAGTACTATAAGACATGCTAAAAACAGGACCATGACTACAATGGATCAAAAAAATGTTATCGGTTTTATGTGGTCATTGAGGATAAGGTAGGATATCTGCTTAAATGATACTCATACCAAAGAAAGATGTAGAGCCGTGCTTTAAAAAATTCTTGTAAATACAAGTTCCAGCACCAGAGAAATTCAATATGCACTAATAACTCTAATAGACTAGAAAAGGTGACAATTGTAGTTTCCCAATATCTAAATGCCTAAACAGACAGAAGTTTGTTTAGTAGATTGCTAGTATTTAGAAATTACCCTACAGAAGAAAGGTGATCATAGAAGTATGAAAGGCTGCAAGTAACTTACTAAGATAAAACTGACGGCTGACAAACATGTAGCAAAATCTCCTCCAAGGTGTCCTTGTAAATCTGCATCATCCCAGTAACCGGTGCCATATCTTTTCATGCACATTTGTTCTAATATGAGCAGGAGCCTCTGCAAAATCTAAAATCGGGTTAGGGTAGCCTAAGAACCCTTACCAACCTGATTTGATAAGGACAGGGCTGGTTTGTTTCCAGGAAACAATTGACCTTGTTTTTTTTTTTTTAATTTAGCAAATAATTTTTTTTAAAAAACAAATAAAGCATTCTCAAAGATCCAACTTGAGTCAATATATAATATATAAATTTATAAGTCATTTACCATCTCTCTAAAAGACCTTAAGTGTTAGATTAGTTAATATATCTAACTTATTAAGTTATCTTCCATATCTTCTAAGAGAGTTTAAGTGTTAGATTAGTCAATATATAATATAAATTTATAAGCAAAAAGATTCCAAGCTAATAAAAAAAAATCAGTCCTACCTTGTAACCAACACAGATTTGGTTCCAAGTTGGGTCCATGATAGGGTTGGTTTGGTTTTGGGTCCAAAATTTTAGAATAAATCCTGATAGGGTCGATTCTAGAGTTTTGGCCTAGAATTGACCCAACCAAAATTTTAGTGTTTTGGCCATGCTCACCTTTAGTAAGCAATACCACTGCATCCTTGTAGCATTGCTCATGAACGTTTAAGCACTTCGCCAGTTTGCAGGCTTCAAAAGCTGACATGGATTATTCTATAAATTCTAAACTTTCCTAGGAAACCATATCAAACCATTGTGCCTCACCTTTATTGGACTGGCTTAAAACCTTCTATTTTGTGTTCAAGCACTGCAGGCATAAGATGCAGTTTGAAGACACGGGCTCCTTATTTCGATGTTTATATTTTTTACATGCTCATAATGTTTTTGTTTAGATGAATTTCCCTACTCTTGTCAAACCAAACACCCAACACGGACCATCATCTGATGCCTTTCTCAAATTCAGTAAATGCAGCTGTTATGATCTTACACTCAGTTCATCTTTTAGAGGAGAGATGTAATTGTACATTGTTTTATTTCTGTAGATGAGATTTTCTTCTTTAGTAGTCCTACATCAAATCATAAAATACTTTCTCTCTGTTGAATGCTACTGCTGACTGATGTCATTTCTTTCAGTAATGCAAGCGATGCACTGGATAAGTTGAGATTTTTAAGCGTGACTGATCCTTCTCTGCTTGGTGATGGTGGTGACTTGGAGATACGCATTAAGCCTGATCCAGAGAATGGGACAATTACTATCACGTAGGCTGCTGAACACCTTTTCTCTCCCTTTTTTTCCAATTTAAATATATGCAATTAAAATGCTAAAAATTTCAGCGACACTGGTATTGGAATGACCAAGGAGGAGCTTATTGATTGCCTTGGAACCATTGCCCAGAGTGGAACTTCTAAATTCTTAAAGGCTCTCAAGGTTCCTTTTATTTTATTTTTTGATATCTAACTTAATATTAGTAACACTGATATTGTACTATCCTACTTTTTTTGTTACTTTTGTAATGTGGAAGCTTAACTGACTCTTGTATCTATCTTTAGGTCACTAATATCAAACTGTGATATGTGTAGGAGAACAAGGATGTTGGGGCTGACAATGGTTTAATTGGTCAGTTTGGTGTCGGATTCTATTCGGCTTTCCTTGTTGCAGAGAAGGTTTAGAACTTCACTTTGCTGAATAATATTTGATTTGCAGTTCGTAGAGCTTAGAATTACATCAATGCATTTCTTACTTTCTTGTTATGTTGTAAAAATAATGGGTTTTTATTTTTAAAATGCAAAACCATTGTAAAATAGGTTGTTGTGTCAACTAAAAGTCCAAAATCAGATAAGCAGTATGTCTGGGAGGCGGTGGCTGACAGTAGCTCATATGTGATACGAGAAGAGACCGATCCTGAGAAGTTACTTCGGCGTGGAACTCAAATTACCCTCTTTCTAAGAGTATGGCAACTTTAATAGCCTTTTATGTAGATATAGATCTCCTTGATAAGCTCTTATTCTTTTTCTTTCTTCATCAGCCAGACGATAAGTTTGAATATGCAGAGCCCATCAAGATCCAGGGATTGGTCAAGAACTACTCACAATTTGTGTCCTTCCCCATATACACTTGGCTGGAAAAATCACGAACTGTAGAGGTGAGAATGTTGTCTTAGAATGCCAAATTCTTATGTGGACCCCTCTTTTAATTTTATTTAACTTTATTGTTGTTCAGCATTAGCTTCTTTTAGCTTTTATATTTGTTGGTAGGTGGAAGAAGAGGAACCTCCAAAAGAGGGTGAAGAGGGAAAACCTGAGGTAACTAATGTATTTGATGGACAACAGATTTTGATATATTACCTATACACAATGAGGCTCATTTCTTCTCTGCTTGTTGGTAGGGTGAAAAAAAGAAGAAGAAAACTGTTACTGAGAAGTATTGGGACTGGGAATTGGCAAATGAAACGAAGCCTATTTGGGTAAGTTTTGAATATTTTACTCTGAAATATTCAATGAAAGCCAAGTTTCTTAGACATCTTTTCCTTTAAATTCTCCTATTTCTAGATTCCGCTCAGTTTCTGGCTTTCTGTAGACCACATCACTTGATCCCAATCTGTTTCTGCTGACCTGTATCACTTTAATTAGCTAGCAGTAAAGCTGGTTTATTGTTCGTCTTGCTGGTTTGCAGATGCGAAATCCTAAAGAAGTTCAGAAAGATGAATACAATGAATTTATAAGAAGACATTTAATGAGTTCTTGGATCCTCTTGCCTACACCCACTTCACCACAGAGGTGAGCAGTACTGAAAGTTGACTAGGCTGTCATAAAAGCAGCTAGGCAATTTGTCTTGGAGGTGATTATTGTGTTATTGACTTGGTTCATTACATTACAGGGAGAAGTGGAATTCAGAAGTGTTCTTTACTTACCAGGAATGGCACCTCTTAACAATGAAGATGTAGTAAATCCCAAGACAAAGAATATTCGCTTATATGTCAAACGTGTATTTATTTCAGATGACTTTGATGGTGAGCTGGTATGTGGAACCGTATAGGAAATGCAACAGAGTAAATAATTTTTTTTTTCTGATTACTTGCACATTAATTCATAACCTGGATGTTCAAATTTCAGTTGAATTAATTGCTGAACTCAGTTTTCCAATTGCAGTTCCCTCGATACTTGAGCTTTGTGAAGGGTGTGGTGGATTCAAATGATCTTCCTCTCAATGTTTCTCGTGAGATTCTTCAAGAAAGTCGAATTGTAAGTCATCTGATGTTTACACCACAAAAAAACTTCTGATGTACACGCTGTTAATCTTAGATTATTAGACTTAGCATTAATGTAAGCAATGTTTAAGTGCATGCTTATAAATCTTTGTTTTGACTTTTGAAGTATTTTAATTTCCATTCATCTTGACAATTTTTTTAAAGCATATGCATATTTTATGTTGACAGGTGAGAATTATGCGGAAAAGGCTTGTCAGGAAAACATTTGATATGATCCAAGAAATCTCTGAAAGCGAAAACAAGGAGGTGGGAAGTGTCTGAATTGGGTTCTCCCTCATTCCCTCCTTTGGCAGAATTCATACAGTATGAGATTGGTGTTAAAATTAACTATTAATCTCCTGCAGGATTACAAGAAGTTCTGGGAGAACTTTGGAAAGCTTATCAAACTGGGGTGTATTGAGGACTCAGGAAATCACAAGCGCCTTGCTCCTTTGCTGCGCTTTTACTCTTCTAAAAATGAGGAAGATATGATAAGCTTGGATCAGTATGTTGAGAACATGGTGGAGAACCAGAAGGCTGTCTATTACTTGGCCGCAGACAGCTTGAAAAGTGCCAAAACCGCACCATTCTTAGAGAAGCTGGTCCAGAAAGATATTGAAGTAAGCACCCAGATGGGTGTCTGCTGAGCAACTGTTGTTGACTCACTTACTTTGCTTGCATAATGATTCAGTGTTGCCTTTTTGCTTCATTAGGTTCTTTATCTGGTAGAGCCAATTGATGAGGTTGCTATTCAGAACCTACAGACCTATAAAGAGAAAAAATTTGTTGATATCAGTAAGGAAGATCTAGAATTGGGTGAGTGTTCTGAAATAAATTACAAACCATAAATTGGAACATGCAGTTTGCATCCTCTCTTTTAAAGTTATCTAATTTATGAATGTGCATTGGCTGATGATTTGAGTTCTGATTTAGGTGATGAGGATGAGGTAAAAGAAAGAGAAAACAAGCATGAGTACAATCTTTTATGTGATTGGATAAAACAACTACTTGGTGATAAGGTAGCTAAAGTCCAAGTGTCAAAGCGACTAAGTTCTTCACCATGTGTTCTTGTTTCTGGCAAATTTGGATGGTCTGCAAACATGGAAAGGTATACTCAAAGGTTTAAAATGTTTAATTCTTTGCTCGTGAGGTTGATCCAATCATGTAGTAATTCTATCTTGTGACACAGTCCTGTTTCTAAGATTGTTCTTCTAATTTATGATATTTACAAATTTGTTGTTTGTAGGCTCATGAAAGCACAAACTCTTGGTGACACATCAAGCTTAGAATTCATGAGAGGAAGAAGAATTTTGGAAATCAATCCTGATCATCCCATCATCAAAGACTTGAATGTAAGATTGTTCAGCTAAATTTATTTGCTTTTTGAATATTTATCTCATTGGCATGGTAAAACACAGCATATTGTAAGATTGTGCGCTACATAAGGTTGCGCCTTATAAATGGACATAATGGGCAGGGAGGCAGATAATTGTTCTATTTTTGTTTACCATTTGCTGAAGTTTGTCCATATTGCGTTCTGCTCCGGGAAAACCCCTTCTCTGTTAATTCTTACATAGATTATTCGCAGGCTGCCTGCAAGAATGACCCAAGCAATGATGAAGCTAAGAGAGCCATTGATTTATTGTATGATACCGCCTTAATCTCAAGTGGCTACACTGTAAGTAAATCAAATCCCTTGCCTTTCTTTATGGTTCCACAGCATTACTGTTAACCCATCTTTGTTGTACCTGTTTCTCTTCTGACAGCCCGACAGTCCAGCTGAGTTGGGGAGCAAGATTTATGAGATGATGGCGATTGCCCTTGGTGGAAGATGGGGAAGACTGGAATCTGAAGCATCTGATGCACAAGTAAGTGCTGAAGCAGGATCTAGCGAAATTACTGAGGCAGAGGTGGTCGAACCTTCAGAGGTGCGTGCGGAGAGTGATCCGTGGAAGGATTGATCCAATTTTCGTAGGACATCATCATCTTTTGGTATCAAATTTTTCACAAGGTTGTGTTGGAGTAAAGTGAATTTTGCTGCCTGTCAAGGTCGTTGAGTTGAGGAAGGTGACCGAACGATAGCTGGCATTTTTATTGGCCTTTGCCCTACTAATTTTGAAGGCTTTTGCGTGCTCCTTGATGGAACTGTTTAGTTATGCCAGTTCTGAAATCGCGCGGTCTTCCAAAGTTTTTCAGTGTGACTCATTTTGGGTAATACAAGTGGATACCGTGGGGGCGTTGGATTCCACCCACCGTACCGATGACACTTTAAGATAGTTTCCTAAGATTGCTTAGTCCAGATAATATAGATTAATTATAAACAAATTTAGAAACAGAATTCTTAGATAATGTCTCAGATATGGTGCAACAAAAACTGGGTTTACACTCATTTTTGGGGGATGGAGGGTTGTCTGAATCATTCCGAGAGGATCAAGCTATTTTTTTCAGCAACGAAGAGCATCAATTAATAAATATCTTGCATCAATAGCTCATGTTATAAGATTTTGAGCAATTATATTGTTGAAATTTGCATCCTAAAATATAAACTGCAAATGGTGTATAAATGCACATGCTATATATAAAATATATTATTATGCAAAGCAATATCTAAGAAGCCTATGGTAGGGAATGCAGTAACTTAGAACTGCGCGTTATACTTTACTAGAGATGGTTTTCTATAATTTTCTTGATTTCATGAATTTTGTGATTTCTAAAAAATATGGCTTTCAGAGAGAGAAAAAAAAAAAAAACAGATCCGTTAGATTTTCTATGCGTTCATAAACACAGGGACAACAACATAAAAAATAAAATAAAGTAAAAAAAAAATAATTAGTGATTTGGAGACATTGACATTGTGATCGTCTATTGTAGCCGATTGGAAATCTTCCAGTAAAAATGACATATAAAATATAGTTTAAAAAAAAAGTGCCCTTCCTCCAAGTCGTGCCATTCCCTTCATGTATGATGCATGTGTTAAATATCAATAATTATTGACTTATATTAACTCATTTTCACAAATTGAAGCACATGTTGATGATAAGTAGTTATCCATGAGACAGCAAAAGAAATTAACTAATAATGATATCTAATTATGAACAAAGTATGAACATTTCCACACTTATAATTTTACAAAGCACGGAACTCATACCTAATAAAAGCAATGATGATATTAATAGGGCAATCTTCTCTCTACATGTATGCATCATTTGTTTACCGTAAAATCCATCAGAATCTATGTTTTTATAAGTATTTATTATCCATCTAGAAAATTCTGAAGGGATGCATATTTCAGAGCATATCTTAGCAAGATGCATTATCTTTCTTTGAAATAGTGAATGCTTCATACAAGTATGGAAAATACTAGATATGCCTCGACATCTATTTTCTCTCCAATCGACATCTATTTTCAATCTCCATGTAAGATTTTCATGCTAGGCCATTGCTGTCCCTCTCTAAAATTTGGATGCTACATTTTATTGGATCCCCTTTCTAAATATGTAATCTCTAGAATCTCTACAGGTATGTGAGGTGCTCACAAAAACATGGCTTCATAAGGGTATGTTTTAAAGAGGATGCATACATAGAGCGAAATTTCATGCCATGATAACGTCAATCAAGCTATCATCCCAACGTTTCTTAAGCGAATACCATCATATAAAGTATAATAACTCCAGTCTATCAGCATAGGCGAGTCATTTCAATCCTTTGGAGAAATTTGATCCTTTACTAACCGTGCATGAGAGGCGGCATTAGAGGAAAAAATAGAAAGAAAGAAAAAGAAAAGTAAAAACGAATTGACCTCTTGTGGTTCTGATCCAATAACGAGCGAGAAGCACTATATATGGAGAAATTAGGTTTCTTCAGCGAGGGCTGGTAAATACTAATACATGTCCTCTTAATCACCACAGTTGATAAGTTATTTTTCAATAAAAATCAATGGATATAATAGATGTGAATGACTGAGATTGTCCAGTGGCATGCCTCCTGCAATCCATGATATGTTAACACGTAAACTGCAACAGTCTACTCATGCCATTGGTGAACTAATGACAACCTATTTATTGATGTTTCACCAATTGCCGAGATGAAGCCCTCAAAAACTACCCATAAAATGGAAAGCAATTAATATTAACAAACAGATGAGAAAAGGGATCTCTCACCAGAACATTCGTTGTAGAATGTTAGAAAAATCACATTAGGTTTCAAGTTGTCTGACTCCATGTCCCTAACTTCAAAATACTGCGAAGACCAGAACAATGAAACAGAATGCAAGACATAGCAAATCTTGTCACCTGACAGTTATCAAGCAAATTATCTTTATCACACGTTTTATAATGCATGCAACTAGGAGCTTACACAGCCAACCAAAAGACATAGTTCAAGCATAAAGGTTCACCAGCCTACAATTTATCCAATAATTTACAAATTCTCTCACTCCAACTTCACCCTTTGTAACAAGAATGCATTGCGCGAGAACTTCCAATTCATAGCATGTGACTGGACTTACATGTTGAGTTGCCTGACTGTTATCGAATTAAACAAACTCAGAACACGCCAACATATGTTGGTGCTCCAATTACAAATTTTACCATACAAACCAGACATGAGATGCCACTGTTTACATCCCCACGCCAGGGATCAGAGAGGTTAAGACCGAAGGGGAAGCTTTGTCCTTACGGAAGAGAGCATAGGCATCACTATATACAGCTATTGCATTTGACAGCACAGCAAGGACAATCATGAAACAGATAAGATCTTGTTCCACTTGGTCGCTATGCCATGAGGATCCCTGAAATAAGATTAAAAAATATCATATACAGAACTTTGAAGCTCAGATATTATTAGCTAAACACTGTAAAGAAACCAACCTTCCAAACATCAAAGGCTCGGAGTGCAACAATAAATATGTGCACATCTGTGTGCCTGAGTACATTCGTCTAACATCTTGAGATAAGGTGCAGAACATGCTTACAAGGTCTATATGAAATATGTGCACTTTGTGTTTGCTGATTGTGGGTGCGCATCAAACTTGAAAGTTACAAGATTACTGCTAGAGACAAAGTAATATTGCATCTTTGGCGATCCAGAAACAAAACACTATACATTAATGGTACAAATCCAGAACTCTTAAGATGTTCTTAAAGTTGTCCATCAGCTCATAACCCAAATACCAGACAAGTAATAGTGATATAATTCATACATAGCAATAAATAGTGTCAAAATAATTTTCAGTAGGATTTTTTAGTTCCCTGTTTTTCTAGCATCGCAAATTTTTAACTAAAGCAAAAGAGCTGGAATCACATTAGTCCAACTGAACCATAGCTAGTTTACATCACCAGATTATGCCATGGTAAAACATATTGCCATGATTATATATCAGAACTCACCTGAGGGTAATGGCAGCAGGGAAAATAATCCAATGCAAACAGCAGCTGTTGCACCAGTGAATTGGAAGGCATCCCAAATACTGGGAATGAAATTTGCAGCCAAGAAATAACTGAGAGAAGCCCCACTGTAATTAGTGCAAACCTCCGACTGTCAGAATACAAAGGCCTTGATGAAGGAAAGAGGAGGCCATCCAAGTTGACCCTGAGTGCATGAAAGATGATGGGGAACACAAGCATAAGGTGGACAGCATAGCTCACTCGGACAGCATCACTGAACAGAGAGCTGTATGGGATACCAAGGTTGGAGTCAAAGTTGGCAAGCACATCATCTAGAGTTGATTCACCAAAGAGGAGGAAACCAAAAAAACTTGTTGATATGTAGACAGCAGAGCAGAGCACCAGAGATGTCTGTACAATGGGCTTGATCTGGGAAGAATTATCAAGCTCGTTGTCTATAGTGTGAACTGCAGAATTACAAAATGTTCACTTTAACTAATCAGAATTAGTACCCAAGATTTTAAAAAGATCTATATTAGCAATAGGAACCTAACTTTTCTTTAAGCAGGCAAACTTATCCTCACCAAACATAGACAGTGTACCAAGTCTGCCATGAAAAAGTAGCAAATATAACATCTGAAGTGACCATACCATTGTAATGGCAGATATATGCAGTTACAAGAACCGGGACCACCGTGAAGAGGTTCCAAACAGATGCCACATCAGGTATATTTGGAAACAACTTGGGCATTGAAATGCTTCCACTCAGCAATTTTACAACAGCTATCCCAGCAGTAATTACAACAAACACTACTGCTAGTGCAACTGATAAAGCAGACGTGAATCTCAATGAATCTGCAGGAGAGGTAGCAGAATTCTCAATATCAGTCTAATAAAAAAAGGTGGCACAAATAGTTCTTGGGAGAGATTACTTTATTTAGAAGATTCAAGCAACAATTTAAGCAGTCAAATCACCCTTACCTATATGCTTGAAGCATGCCAATGGAGAAAAAATTACAAAAGTAGTGACCAGAAGAACGAAAAAGCGACCATTCCACCAGTGCTCCCCAAACCATCCTTCCAAAACACCAGAATGGTGAACTCCACTGGAAGATGTTCCAGAAAGCACGTCACCTTACAGAAGAAATGTGATCCTTGATGTTAGAATCATTTAATACTACCTATATAAACTCAATGTGTGTATCAAGAAAAAGCCATCTTCTACAAATATGATGTAATCTCAGAATAATATCCTTCTATACTTAGATAACGCCATTCGTGAAGGAAGAATAGAAAAGCTACATGCTAAAAGCGCTGACCAATCATTGCTTGTAGCAGGTGATGTGAAAGATTACTTCACTTGGAGCATGATATGTTACAAGTGTTTCAAGACACTGTCAGAATAGCAGCTAATTCCTAGAAGTATCATGAACATTCTAAACAACCGGCATATTTCTCAAGACAATAATATAGCTTCTCAAAGATAATTAAGACTTGAAGGGATTTAACAAGAAGCAAGTTTGCTAATGACATACAGAGATGTTAACGTACAAGAATATAATATGCATGCATAACCTAGCCGTCTATTGGCCATAGGACTGCAAGCAAGCTTTGTTAGCAAGGGGACTTATAAAAAGTGATATTTGAATTACCAACAGCATGTACAATCATGAATTTTTTAATGAAATTTGTTGAATAAAAATACATATTTTTATCTGTTATTGCAACAAAGATTTTCAATCTTTGGGATGAGGTATCAAGTTTTTCTGTGAAACAAAATGCCCTACCATCCCATCCCCAACCTAATGGCTATCTTGGCAGAATATCCTGATAAGTACTCTCTATCTCTGCAACAATCCAATGGCATAGGCTGTCACATGCACGCCCATTTACACCTCAGAATCCTTGCTAAGCTAAGAGTCTAAATTGAAATCCAATCAAATTGAATCACAAATATAGTGATTAGCCCATGCTCTGATACCATTTGTAATAGGACCTTTTCTAAAAAATCTAGCCAAAATGTATTATTTGGGTTTCTTGGTTATAGACACATACCAATGTAGAACTGATATGAAACTAAACACATGCTAGCGTAAACTCTCACAGTCTCTCTCCATTCTTCTTTTGTTTCAGTCTTCCTTTGTTTATCTTTTTTTTTTCATTTATCTTTCTTCTTTTTTTCCTTTCTTTCTTTTCTCAAATTCCAATTCCATTTTCTCACAGGAACTGCAACATTGATAGCAAAATGATGTCCAAATCATGAAGACTGCTTTCACTACCTCAGTTCAATATAAGTAAATCGTTTTCGTAGATTTCTTCAAGCGACCTATTTTCACAAGAAGAACGAAAAAAAAAAAAACACACAGCATCTCAGCATAAATTAGTAGATTACACAAACAACTGATGAATTATATGCAAGACAGAACAGAAAGAGACAGAGCATATCTTCATAAGATGCCATACCAATAATTATCATGTAGACGATCATCACCCCCACATTATTAATGACCACGCAGCTCTGAAGCAGAATCTTCCCGATTTTTCCAAATGCATCACCCATAACTCCAGCATAAGAGACTGCGTTCCCAGCCCGGCTGGACCTGATCAGCATCTCGATCGAGGCCTCGGTGAGGAAAGCAAAGAGCACAATCAAGGCAATCCCCGGCACCAGCCCTAAGACTTTCATGGTGGCAGGGAGGGACATGATTCCAGCTCCCACGATGGTGGTAGATAGGTTGAACACAGCCCCGGCAAAGGAAGCCCCATTAAACTCACCAAATCCTCCACCTTCCTCGTGCTTGGTTGGTAGAAGAGGAGTTTTCTCATCGACAATCTCTTTGCTCTTTCTTCTTCCCTGATTCTCGCCCGGGGAAAGGCTTCCGATGGTCATCTTTATTTACTTCAAATTGCAACCTTGTGGTTTTAGATTCAAAATCAAACTTTTGAAGGTAACTAAAGATACTGGAAACCAAAGAAGATAAACAAACAAACCCAGAAAATTCACTCCTTGGAATTAAGATCCAAATCCAAACAACGAGAATTTTCCCAGGATAAAATTAAAAAGAATATCCAAATATTTTTGAGCGAAGAAATGAAAGAGTTTATCCTGTCCAGAGTCGCAATCTAAACTTTCGAAGTTTATGAGAAGCTTACGGCTACCGATTTCGGAGATTTTCAAGGTAAGATCGGCTGAATAAAACCTAAACCAAAAAAACAAAAACAAAAATCGTTCGAAAACAAAGACTTTGCACTCTCAAATCCACAAAGCTTCAAATATCCTAAGCGAAAATAGCAAAAGGCTATTTTTGGATCGACCGCAACAGCAAAACGACCCTTAAAAAAAATCCGGGGAAAAAAAGAGGAGAGAAAAAGAAGAAAACAAGAAAGAAAAGAAAAAAAAGCCTTCCGATTTACGGCGTGGAAAAACACCGATTTACGGTAATTCTATCGCTTCCGGGAAGGAAAGATGAGATTTTACTGCTTTTCGACCTCCAAGGACGCCCGGATCGAGAGCTGTTCGAAGGAGGGGATCGAGAAGCTCGACTGCGGTGGGGTTTTCGATCGTCGGAGTGGGGAGAGTGGGGAAAGAAGGCAAACCCTTTTCCTCCCCTCTTCTCCTCTGGGGCGGCAGTCGGAGAGGAGAGGAGAGGAGAGAGAGAGGCAGCGACAAGAAACGAGTCAGAATCTGGGGTATTCCGATTCCACCAATCGGAGGAACATCCAAACGAGACGACAGTGAACCGACGAAATCATCCTCGCAAATCCGTCACGGTCCACAGCGCGGTAAATGGTATTTGGCTGGCTTTAACTTCCCTAGCAAACGAACAAACACGTGCCAAAAAAAATAAAAAAAAAAAAAAAAACGAAGCCATCTATGACCCAAAAAAAGATTCAATTGATGTTTTATTCTTTTTATTTAATCAATTAATTTTAAATTTTTTAATATGAGATTATTAAAAGGGGCATCACAATTTACTCTCTTATAGGAAGCAATTGATCATAACCACCAGACAGACAGTATAGCACTTAGCTTCTGCACTTCCAATTGATGCATGACTCTGATACCATATTGTAACGATCCGAGTCCACGGATCGGTTTCGTTACAAGAAAGCAAGACGGATAAGGTCCCATCAACTTGGGCCACCACAGCCCAAAAAGGGATTCAATTGGGGTCTGTCCTTCTTGCTTAATCGGTTATAAACCACTCATCAATTCCTAATTTTTCAATATGAAACTATTAGGAGGGGCATCACAATCTAGTATGAATTTATTTTTTTTTATTTAATTTTATTATTAATAAATAATATGATATGATAATTTGAAGATTAATTTTTTTAGAAATTCTTTTAGAGACGGCATGAAGCAAGGAAAAGAACCTTAATTTTTATTTTTTTCATCAAATATTCATCCTAGATCTCACTTATGAAGAAAAATAAATTCTTATTTCTATCTCATTTTTTATTATTGCTACTCTTGCCCTGCTCTTGTCGTTCTTAATCCACCCCGTTGATAACATATACAAATTTTTAGTAAATATTATAAAATTAATAATATAGCTAATAATAAAAATAATATAATGAAGGAGATAGATTAGGATTTAAAAAAATTATATTGCTACATATAACGTTAATTTTATATATATATAGAAATATTATAATACTTAAGTGTTTGACCAAAAATGATAACGAAGTTAGGTGGAATAAAGATATACTTGATCCTTTCCCTAAATGGAAATAAAAATAATCTCTGTTTTATTATTATAAAAGATTATTTCTACGCTTTTAAAAGGCAAAGATCTCTCAAATCTTATAAAAAAAATAAACTATCTCTATTCTTATTTATAGGTTAAAATTATTATTTTTTAATTATTATTTTAAAATTTAACTTTTTTATTTTTTTAAAGAGTTAAGATAACTTAATTTTATATTAAAAAATAAAAAAATTTAAAATACAGTGAAACGTGAAGAGCAACGAAAGAAGTAGAAAAAGTGAAAGTGATCAAGGAATGGTAGAGTTGGTCGTGCACGGTTCGTTAAAAAAATTGCCCATCCGGTATGGTCTACGACTCACTTTTAGGTTGGGCCATGCTAACGGCTTTAGCTGGACCATGCTAGGCAGGGTCCATCATGGGCTAGGCTGATCATATAAGGGGGTTTGATCATTTTAACCCCTCAATAGCCATATAACAGCTACGTTGAAGGGTATTTTGAAAAAAAAAAATTAAGACTTCTATAAATAGCCCATTCCTCCTTCATTCTCATTCTCATCACATCAAACCAACTGTTCTCTTCTTCTCTACTACTACTATATTCTCTCTTCTAACAAGTGCTCTAATAATTTAATTTTTAGTTTGTAAGTGTTCTCGCAAGTGGCAAGTGCTCTAGCAAGTGTTTAAGTGCTATACAAGAGGAGGTTTTTGTTGAGAAGTACAAGAGAAAAAAAGTTACTTCTTGTTGAGAGGCGAAAGCACAAATGGAGCTCACAAATCTTGGCTTCCGACTTTGCCTCTGTACTCTTCGAGATAAAGGTGGACATGACTTAACTAACGAAGATGATGATGATATAAATACTACTAATGAGTGAGTCACTCTATTTTTTTTCTTTTCTATTGTATTCTGGAGGTCAGGACTAGCTCCCCTCCTTTCATATATCATTTTGATTTTAAATTAATAAACTGGTAGGGGTCTATGCCAAACCTTTCACCATTAAGGTGGCTTCATATTAATAAATCCTTTGTTCCTAATAATTTTTAAATTTATTTAAAAAATTTTTTACTTAATTTTTTTTAATCAGGCCTTTATGAGCCGTGCCGGTCCAGCCCTTATGAGCCATGCCGAGCTAGCACGCGTGTCGTGCCATGCCAGCCTAGGCCCGGAACGAGCCGTGCTGGCTTGATCTGTGGCCCAAACTTTTTAAGCTCGGCACGATTTTTTTTACTGGACCATGTCAGGCATGGCCCGATACTATAGCTATCGGGCTATGCCTGATATGGCCCAGCTTGTGCTGTGCTAGGCCAGGCTGTGGGTGGTCTGGTCTAGTGTCCAACTCTGACAAACGGTGGCAAATGTGAAATTATAATGGCGATGTTGAACTAATAATGCCCTTAATGAAAGAATAGGTGAGAAAGTTAATAAAGGGCAGCCATTGCAAGGTTCAGTGAAAGGAATACAGGCTAAGGACAAGTTATGCAAACTTATTTTTGTACATCATGATTGGCCCTTAAAAGATCACAAGTCTAAGAGGACAGCGGTGCCAGGCACAATATAAATGATTATAATCACGTGAGAGCTGTCATTTACAATCGATGCTCTTTATTTTCCTATCTTTTATTTTAAAAAATGGTCAGTGCGGTCAAGTAAAGATAATAGTAGAGAGCCTATGACATATTGAATGGGCCTTTTTACGTCGCTCTTACAGAGTTTGGAGTTGATGACTTGTTCATTGAGTGGATTATGGCATGCATTCAGACGCCGTCCTTCTCTATAATATTAATGGTAGTCTGACCAGATTCTTCACTCTACTATGGGATCCGACAGGGTTGCCTTTTGTCCCCTTTATTGTTTATTCAGCTGTGGATGATCTGTCTCGGGCTTTCCATCAGGCGCAGAGAGATCGAAGTATTGTCCCTTATTTGGCTGGTGCGGAGGGTCCCTTGGTGTCCCATCTCCTGTTTGCGGATGACTGCATTCTCCTGGGCCAGGCTTCTATTGTTAATGCGTCGTCTTTCTATTCTATTATCCAGAGATATTGTCAGGCTTCAGGCCAGAAGGGTAATTTTCTAAAATCCACTTATGTTTCAGCCCGAAGACTCCTAGAGCT
This sequence comes from Calamus simplicifolius, assembly GCA_900491605.1. Classification (NCBI taxonomy): domain Eukaryota; kingdom Viridiplantae; phylum Streptophyta; class Magnoliopsida; order Arecales; family Arecaceae; genus Calamus; species Calamus simplicifolius. The sequence goes on along the minus strand of UESW01004563.1, from coordinate 141,859 downwards.
ATCAGGGAAGCCATTATTTCTTTATCGGGAATTTCTACTCAGGCAGACAGATTGATGTATTTGGGAATTCCTATCATAGGAAGATGTCCCGTTGTTCTGATTTCTTCGAGCTTGAGAGGAGGATTCATCAGCGTATGGAGGGGTGGCAGGTTACTGGCCTTTCGATGATGGCCAGATATTATTATACGCTCGGTCTCTCCTCCCTTCCCATGTATTCTGTCTAATTCTATTATTCCTATTACTTGTCTTAAGAGGATTGAGAGAAGTTTCCGTGATTTTCAGTGGCTTCTACGCAAGAAGGTCATGGTATGCATCTTTTATCTTGGGAAACTATTTGCATGCCTATCCAAGACGGCAGTCTTGGGATCCAGTCTCTGATTGTTAGAAGGGATGCCCTCCTTGCCAGACATGCTTCTAGATTCCTTCTGAGCCGCACTGTCTCTGGAGTACTATTATGCGTGCTAGGTATGGTGGCTGGGTGCCGGATTCTTATATCAGGCCTCCACGTGGTTGCTCCTCCTTTTGGAAGGAAGTTTGCAGATTTGGTCAGGCTATCAGGGGTAATGTAACGTGTATGATGGGAGATGGATCATCTATAGATGTTTTCAGGATATTTGGTTTTCGGATATTCCTCTCTCACGATGACCTTCTTTTATAAGTATTGACATCCCTTATAACCTTCGGGTTAAGGATTTGATTTCTTCTGATCCCCCTACCTGGCATATCCCCTCTGTGACCGTTTCTTTGGGTTGGAGCTTTCTAGACGTATTCTCTTGATGCCCATTATCCCAGGTTGCTCATCTGACTCCAGACTTTGGCAGAAATCATGTCTCTCTAGGGCTCCAATCAAGGATTTGATGATGATTTTCAGGCCGGGGTCCCAGCGTTCGATGATGCTGATTGGATTGGAAGCTTCCCACCCTCTCCAGAGTGCAGCTATTTATGTGGAAGCTTCTGTGGGATTGCCTTCCCACTTGTCTTCTTCTTTCTAGAAGAGGTCTGGTGATTCATCCGTGTTGTCCGTTATGTAGGGAGGAGGACGAATCCTCAGATCATGCTATCTTTACCTGCCCCAGGGTGAGTTGGTTATGGCAGAGGATAGGTTATTCTGTTAGGAGGGACGATCAGGTTCTCCTCGTTCTCTTTCTTCCTGGATATTCGTAGAGCTTCTCCGCAGAGGTGCAGCTGTTGGATTGCCACGGCTATCATATATGGTTATCGAGAAACCAGATTCTTTTTACGGACGACCCTGTGTCTTCCTTTAGAATTATGAGAAAATCAGTTCTTTGGTCATGGACTGTGCCCGGGTTGGTTCTGATGTCTCTGGCCTCTGGGGATCCCCTGCTGCTTCGGCAGCGAACCGTCATTCGGTGTTCATCTCCTGGGATCCCCCTCCTCCAGGGTTCGTCAAATCATTTTGATGGTAGTGTTCGTGGCAGAGCGGCTGGTTCTGGTTTCCTTGTCCGTGACCCTCAGGGTGAGCTTCTGGGAGCGGGAGGTTTGGATCCATTGACTCCTCCGTCCTGATGTCTGAGCTTTATGCGGCCTGGGCGGGTATTTCTTATGCTGTCAGGACTCTACAGGCCCATAGGATTGTCATTGAGGGTGATTCTCTGGCGGTTATTTCCTGGTTGCAGAAGGAGAACTGCCATTCTGATCCTACTAACCGATTCTGACGGACATTCGTTCCATCCTTTCCAAGGTCGTCTGTACCCGGATTCGCCATATTTATCGTGAAGCCAATTCGGCGGCGGACTGGGTAGCGTCCTTTGTGGCCCAGCATGATGGATCATGGTTTTGGAAGCCGAGCGATCCCTGTCCATCTATTTTACAGCAATTTTTGTATTCGAACCTTTCTGGACTGACTCGCACTAGGTTAGTGTGATCGCCCGTTTTTGTACCAAAAAAAAAAAAAAGATAATAGTATATAAAATTTTAGTTCATGCACGACTTGTTCTGTAATCAGGCCGAGATCTCTCATTCTATTTCCATCCATGGCTCGGCTAAAGCCACCTATTTAATCTTAATCTAGTCAATCTTCCAGGCTTCTAGTAATCTATTGAATCTATTTCTTAAAAACTAGTACTGGAAGAAAAGTAACTATTTAAAAAATTCTTATCCTAAACCATAATCTAACTAAGATTACTTTCATCCAAGTAGTTCTCTAAACTTGTGATTTGATCCAAAGCCAAGATTTAAACTTTAGGTCACACAATGAATTGGCTATTATTTTTCTCTCTTTAAAAAGAAATTGTACAAACCCAATTCAAATGGTTAAATTGGATTGGCTCAAGTTTCTGAATTGAGTCAATTTTTATCATACTCATTAAATATAAAAGGTACATACAAGATATATATATATAGATATATATAGAACTCAAGAAAAACATCCTTATAAATTCAAATCATCTCTAATTGTATTAGAAAGTAAGATTTAATTTTACATTTTTTATTATATTTTTTATTGTATATCATGATGTCATAAATAAAGAGAAATTCAAAACTAAAGACGATAAAAACAATTAAAAATATTTGAACGGAGTTTTAAGTGATAGGATTGAAGATGCTTTAGCTAATTCTTAATTTTAATCGAGGTTCTAAACGCTTGCAAGCGGTCTTGTGGTTTATTCTAAAAAGAATAAGCATTTCAGGCCAACTGAAATGAAGGCCAATGGTGATATATATATATATATATATATATATATATATATATATATATATATATATATAAAAGGGTGCTAATAATGATATCGTAAATTTTAGATGCGCCTACATCCTAATTATTTCTCCGAGCACGAATCATGAGGTCCAGCTGTCAGCACTTGTTTGAATAGTTGGAAGTCCCACGTGTCACAGCCGATGATTCTCCACCACCCGTTTAAGATTCGGGTCAGCTATGAACGTCGACGACCGCAGAATGCTGACGTTTGTTATATTTAAATGAAAAAAAAAAACCTCTTCTCATACTCGCCGCGTGTTTCACTTGCGGACGGAACTTGGCTGCCCGCCCACACGACGCTCTTAACATCGCATTGACCTGCGAAAGCCGGGAGAGATTGGTTAGGACACGTGTCCAAATTAAATGGAACTGGTCCACACACAGTCGCCGTCGCTGTCGCATCTCCGATGTCTTCTCACCAGGCGATCGCATCTCCTCTCTCCTTGCTCTCGCTGATTCTCTCTTCTTCTGTATTCCCTGGCCGTCCTCGGCCTCCGCCGCTTCAACGGTCGCTTCCATGTGGTCTTCCTCTCCGTCCTAGACCTCCTTGTTTCCGCCGCCCTCCCCGCCGAAAACTCCGGCGATGCCGTCGGGAGTCCTAGCTCCCCGTCCCCACCCAAACCATCCATGGACCCTTCTCCCATGCCCACCTTGCCGCGCCGCCTCCGCCGCTCGGTCTCCATCATCGGCCGTGGCACTACCCTCCGGTACGACACGTGGACGGGTGCGATCACTCCCCGCGCGCCGACCCTCTGCGCGATCGATGCCACGATCTACGTAGCCAGGGGCGACGTCCGGACGTACGTCAGCCGAGTAGGTACGTAGCAAGATCGATGGCAAGATCCGGCGGTGGACGCATGTCACGGCAGCAGGGGTGAATGGATTCAGTACAGTATTGTTGTAGCTGATCTGTTACAGTTAACAAAAATAAGTTCAGACAATTGAGCAACGTAAGTCATCCATTATATATTATTTTCGACTTTCAAGATTGATTCCAGCGTCGGCCATCAAAACCGACCTCAATATCGATCGTCAAGACCGACCCCAGCATCGGCCATCAATCGACTTTGACATCGGCCTTCAATACTGGTCCCAGCATCGGCTATCAAATCTGGATCCAAACTCGATCCCGGCACCCACGTGGCTCACCTATCAGTTGCGGTGCACGCCCGATAAGACCTGGCCTACCTACTGCCTGTAACATCATTTCTAAAGAGACTGGCTCACCAACCGACCGTAATCGTCCTGTCAGACCAGGAGGTGGCCCATCATACCTGACAGACCAACAGGTGGACCCCCTGCTGCTGTTGGCCTTATTGTTTGCTCCACGTCAGACCATGGCGTCTTGGAATTACAACTATTCAAAAAGAGGTAAGAGGACTCCCGACTAGGTATAAAAACCTTTGCTCATAACGAGAGAGGGGACTTCAACTTCTTAAACCTTAAGAATTTCTCTAAGTTCTAAGTGAACTTCAAAAACTAAGGGAGATTCACTACTGTTTCCCAGACCACTCATTAAAGCGTCGGAGGGTCCTCGCTGGAGCAACCGGCCCACGAAAACTTTTTTGCAGGATCCCAGTCCGAGACGGAGCATAGGAGCATCCTAGGCCCATCCTCATCGGACACCGATTCCCGAACCTCACCTGACGTCCAAGGAAGGTGATTTGGTGATAATAGATTAGCCTGCCAAGTAGGGGGTGGAAGAGAGATGAGATACCTACGAAGGCTAGCAACAGATCTTTATTACCAAGTAGAAGATGGTGGTTACACGTGCTCGGAAGGCCTCCACCAGCCATGCTGAGGGCATCCTCCGCATGTTGAGCAGCCAGAGGTTAACCTCTCTGCTCTGCCTTCACCACCGTCGCTGGTCGCTCAACCTGACCAGCTTACTGCTCTCGCTTAGCAAGTTCAAGACCTGATGGTTATGGTTCGGGAGCTGTAAGAGCAGCACTCTGTCACAATACAGCAACAACCTCAGCCTTCTTACCTCAGGCGATAGGCCCTCAGGCCAGCCAGCGGTCTACCCACGGTAGACTCACCTCTCGGGAACCCTACCGCCATGCCTTGCCAAGGTCCCATCATCGGGAGGCCCCAAAGAGGCCACGATCTCCCACTCGCCATTCTGGTAGTCCTTCCAAACAGCGGCACGGGAAGGAGCCCAAGCGGGAACATCACCACCGGTGCTACCCCTCCCCCTACCATCCTCCGAGTCTTCGAGGGAGGGGTCCTTCAACAATCGGGTCGGCCGTCGGGTGGAGCGGCGACTCGATGAGTATAACTAGCAGCTAGAAGAGCTCAGCTGCATAATCTCTAGCCAGCAAGAGGTGGACTACGATAGCCGCCCCCGCTATCTCGCCGCATCATGGAGGAGCCAATCTTAACCCGGTTCCATCTCCCGTAGCTCGATCCTTACGACGGCACCACCAACCCCTGGACCACCTGGAGAGCTACAAGGTACTTATCAGGTCCAGGGGGCAACCAATGCCCTCCTCTGCATCGCCTTTTCGGCCACCCTTCGGAAGGTCGTGCGTGCCTGGTACTCTCGCTTATCGCCACGCAATATCAACTCCTTCCAACAGCTGGAGAGGGCCTTCTTGGCGCACTTTAATGCTGCCGGAAGATCCCTCGAGTAGCCGACGATTTGTTCTCCTTCTGGCAGAAGGACGACGAGTCGCTGAAGGACTTCATGGCTCGGTTCAAGGCAGCTGCTCTCGAAGTCTACCACCTCGACAACTCCATGGCCACCCTTGCCCTGAAGCGAGGGCTCCACCCCTCTCGCTTCACCTACTCCCTCGATAAGAAACCTCCCAGCTCATATGCCAAACTTCTGGGTCGCGCACAGAAGTACATTTGTGCTAACGAGGCCGATTCCACCCAAAGGGAGGCTGATGGAGGAATCAGCAAGAGGCAAGCCCGCATGGAGCCAAGTGGACCTCGCCCTAAGAAGCTCGAGCCTCCTCGATGATTGGATATTAGCCCCGTACCTTCGCCCCCAAGGAAGAGCATCTTACCCTCCTGCTCGCTCCGAGATCCCACATCCTAATGGAAATCGAGAGCGAGCCATATCTCCAGCATCCTACTCCCTGAAGCCCAGAGCTCCCTGCAATAAGAAACTCTTCTGCTGCTTCCACTGGGATCATGATCACGACACGGAGGACTATCGTTATCTGAAGTGGGTGATCGAGGAGCTCATCCAGCGAGGCTACCTCGGCAAGTTTGTCCAGCGGGAAGCCCTAACCACTCCAGGTCCAGCGGCACCTCCGGCCGCCCCAGTCAGCATCAACAATGCCCGAACTGAGAAGACTATGGCCATGATCGGAGATGGGGGCACTTCCAAGAGGCCGTAGGGGGATGGGGGGTGGACACTGTAATTTTCTTTTCTAAAGGAGACTTAGTGGGATAGAAAACCCTAATGATGATAGCATTATCGTATCTATGACAATCATCAAGCACCCTACAAAGAGGATTCTTGTCGATAGTGAAAGTTTGGCCGGCATTCTCACTTATGACGCCTTTGTTCGGATGAATTTGTCTTTCGACTCCCTTCGGCCCGTGACCACACCCCTAGTGGGCTTTACCGGAGACTCTGTGAGGGTGGAGGGAGAGGTCACTCTTCTGATCACGGCTGGGACACTATCGTACTAGAGCACGATCCTTATGAGATTCCTAGTTGTCTAAGTCCTCCTGGCCTACAATACCATCCTCGGGTGGTTCGATCTGAATCTCTTGAACGCCATCATCTCCACTAAGCGGCTGCTCGTTAGATTCCTCACCAGTGGAGGAATCGGCGAGATGCATGGGGAGCGAAGCTCGTGCCACTTTGCTACCACACGGCTTCCAGTCCTCAGGAGGTGACCCCAGAGAATTTGGGAGGAGGGGAGAGCCGGCCGAGCATCTGCTAACCTTCCCCTGAGGGAGGACCTGAAGAAGACAGTTCAAATTGATGCACTTCTCCTTGCGGAGGCAAGAGACCAACTCTCGCCTTCCTGCGGGCTAATTCGGACGTCTTCGCCTGGTTCACGTTAGAGATACCGAGCATACCGCCGGAGGTGATCACCCACAAGCTTAGCATCGACCTGAAATGTCGGCCAGTCCGGTAGAAGAAGAGGAGCTTCGCTCCCAAATGGTAGAGAGACATCGAAGCCGTCGACCATATCAAGAGGCATGTTACTCGGACTGATTGGCCGACGTGGTGATAGTCCGCAAGGCCAAAGGGAGCTGAAGAATCTGCATTGACCTCAATAAGGCATGCCCCAAGGACAGCTTCTTGCTACTCAGGATTGACCAGTTGGTAGATGCCACGTCGACCATGAGATTCTTAGTTTCATAGATTCCTTCTCGGGGTACAACCAGATAAGGATGACCTGACGGATGAGAAGTCTACCTTCTTCATGACCGAGAAGGGCGTCTACTGCTACATGGTAATGCCCTTCGACTAAAGAATGAGTGGTTATATATCAGAGACCGATGAACAAGAGTTTTGAGAGTCAAATCGAGTGCAACATGAAGGTGTATGTGGCCGACATGCTGACCAAAAGTGTCTGCACCGCTGACCATATTGCTGACTTAGCGAAAAACATTGGCAACCTCGCCATTATCGGATGAGGCTGAATTCTCGCAAGTGTGCGTTCGGAAGGTAAGTACTTGGAATTTCTGGTGATCCAACGAGGAATCGAGGCGAACCCAGAAAAGATCCGAGCTATTCTCGACATGAGACCTTCGGCCAATAAGAATGAGGTACAATGACTAACCAGAAGGGTGGCGGCTCTGAGCGAGTTCCTATCGAAGTTGGCCGAGCGATACCTACCCTTCTTCAAGGTATTATGGAAGATAAATGGCTTTAAGTGGATGGAAGAGTGCTAGAAAGCATTCGAGAGGCTGAAGGAATTCTTATCAATCTCGTCACTACAGTCGAAGCGAGGGAATGAAAAGATCTCTTCCTATATCTCGCCGCCTTCCCCGAGGCGGTCATCTCCGTCCTTATTCGACTGGACCCTAACAGAGTGCAGAGACCAATCTACTATACCGGCAAAGTGTTTCATGAAGCGAAGACTAGGTATCCCATAACCGAAAAGATTATTTTCGTGTTGATAGTCTTCGCTCAACGTTCAGGCCTTACTTTCAAGCCCATCCGATCATGGTGCTCACGGATCAGCCCCTCAAGGCAATCTTGTCTCATCCTAATACCTTCGGTCGGCTAGTGAAGTGGGCAATCAGGCTGGGAGAGTTTGATCTGTTGTTCCAACCGAGATCTTCCATGAAGTCCCAAGTATTGATGAACTTTCTGTCGAGTGCACTTGGACCGGGGGGCAGCCAGAAGAGCCCCAGATAGCGCCCTTGGACACTACGCCTGAAGAGGCAGAGAGGACTGGATTCTTCACGTAGATGGTACATCAAACTTCCAAGAAAGTGGAGCAGGCCTCATCCTTACAAGCCCGAAGGGGATGGTAGTGGAGTACACCCTCTGATTTCTCTTCGAGGCTACCAACAACAGGCCGAATACGAAGCCTTGCTGGCGAGAATGAAACTCGCAAGAGAGCTCAAACTCAGGTGCCTCAGAGCATTTATCGACTCTCAGCTCATCTCTGGACAAATCATGGGAGAGTACAAGGCATGGGACCCCATTATGTCCAGATATCTGAGTAAGGTCCAATCATAGACCTCATTCTTTACTCACTTCAATATTAGCTACATCCCTAGGGGAGAGAACACAGGGCCGATGCCTTGTCCCGCATGGCCACCTCGACCGACGGAACCCTAAGGAGGACCTATGTGGAGCATCTGAAGGTTCCGAGCATCGATGCAGTGGAGAAAGCTCTGTCGATCAACCAAGAACCCACTTGGATGGATGCATACGTCTGCTACCTCATTGATGACACCCTTCCTGCTGACCCTGTGGAGGCAAAGCTACTCAAATGGTGAGCCTCTAAGTTTCTGGTGCTGGACGGGCGACTATATCGAAGGTCCTTTTCATATCCCCTTCTCAAGTGCATCGGCCTCATAGACGCCAACTACATCCTCCACAAAATCTATGAAGGCATCTATGGGAACCATCTGGGAGACATAGCACTGGCATACAATGTCCTGTCAGGGCTACTATTGACTTACCATGTGGGAGGATGCTATCAAACTGGTCCAAAAGTGCGACAACTGCCAGCAATATGCCAACATACAACGGCAGCCGGCTTCCCATCTAAGTCCTCTATAGCTCCGTGGCCCTTTGCCCAGTGGGGAATGGACATCCTGGGACCATTCCCCCTGACCTCTGTCAACAAAAATTCTTACTCTTCGCTATCGACCACTTCACTAAGTGGGTAGAGGCTGAAGCACTGGCAACGATCACCGAGAGCAAGGTAAGATTTTCTTTTGGAGGTCCATCATCTGCCGGTTCGAGCTACCTCACACCCTAATCAATGACAATGATCGGTATTTCAACAAGGCCCCCTTCAAGGAATTCTGCACTGAACTGGGCATCTTCCAACGATTTACTTCCGTTGGCCATGCAAACAAATGGGGTGGCCGAGGTTACAAACCGGATCATCCTTAAGGAGCTAAGAACATGGCTGAATGAGTTTAAAGGAAGATGGGTGGAGGAGCTCCCAAACATGCTGTGGGCGTATCATACGACACCAAGGATTTCCACTGTAAAGACTCCCTTTAGCCTCATGTTTGGGTCAGAGGCAGTCATCATTGTGAGATCGGCATCCCCAGCCCCAGGTGGAGTTGTACGATGAGAAGGATAACCCTAATCAACTACGGGCCAACCTCGACTTCATCGAGGAGGCATGGCTGCCTATCGTTAGAGAGCTGCGAGGTACTACAATGCCCGTGTCCACCCTGAAGCATTTCTCTCTGGGGACCCAGTCCTCAGGCGAGCCGAGGTCTCAAAGCCTGTGATGAGGGGCAAACTGTCCCTAAATTGGGAAGGCCCCTACCGGGTTGTTAAGGCACTTCTTCACAGTGTATCGGATCAAAGGGTTAGACGGAAGGCCAATCCCCGCACCTGGCATGCGGACAACCTTCGTTGGTACTACTAGTGATGTATGCCATCAGCCAATTGAAATAAAGATGAGTTATTCTCTCTCATCCAATCAGCTCTACAAGATAAAGTTCTAAAGGTTCCGAGTTTAGCCCCAGTGGCTTACAAGACCGACTCCAGCGTCGGCACCAAGACCAACTCCAGCATCGGCAACAAGACCGACTTCAGCATTGGCACTAAGATCAACTTCAGTGTCGACAACGAGCCCGACTTCAGAGTTGGCACCAAGACTAACTCTAGCGTCGGCTCTAATGTTGACTTGGATCATACGTCGATGGCCATCAAAATTTGCAGCCCGATCGCGGATTTGTACAAGTGCAAGGGATGATAGAATGTACTACAGAAGCTACAGAAGCTAAGTGCCCTAAAAACTCAATGATTCAAAAGAAAGTTCGCTTTTCATTACTTGTCAAAAGGTTTACAAAGTACCGACTCAAGTCAACTTTGGTACAAAGGCAAAAAAAAGCTAGGTCTTTAGGGCTCGACGGGAGTCAGCCCATCGTCGGCTGGGGCAGACCCATCATCGGCTGATCTCTCTGCTACTGATGGCCCCTCTAGCTCCTCGTAGTCATTGGGCTCGAGGTCATCAAGACCCGGGATGCCAAAGACCGAGCCACTTTCTCTTTGCACTCTCGAAAGCCCTGCTGATAAACCATGACACAAGCCTCCGCCACCTCATCCTCGAAAGCAGCGAGCTTTGGTAGCACTCCACTGCCTTGGTGGCTCTCTTCTCGTGGTGGCAGCCCTCTCCTTAGTAGAGATGGCTCTCTCCTTGGCAGCCCGAGCCACACCTCCATCTCCATCGCCCTTTTGATCGCCGCACGCCTATCGCGCGGTGTCTACTGCCCTTGCATTGGCCATCCGGGCGATTTCCTCGGCGTTGTCGGCCCGCTCCTTCTCCACCCTCACCCGCAGAGTGGCAGTGTGAGTTTGAGGTCATGCACATTTAGCCTCGCCACGACATCCTCTAACTTTCCCTCGCAATTCGGGCGCGCTCAAGCTCAGTCGCTGCTTGACGCCTCGCCTTCTCGAGCTCCTTTGCCTGCTCAGCACGAGCATCTCCAGTGCACCCTCAGCCCTCTCGACTTGGGCCTGAAGGGTGGCAAAGTCCTGTCAACCTCGAGTGAGTATGGCGTCGGCTTGAGTGGCGATGTCTCGGGCGGCGAACATGGAGTTCACCGATTGCATGAAGAAAACCTCTATCAGCATATAATGTAGCAACAAGACTTTATGAAGGCAAGATGATACCTACCCAAAGCAGAGCCAAGAAGGCATCCCGAAAGAAGTCGTTGGCCCGTTGCTGGTGGAGTTCCTCTTGAAACTCTAATAGGTACACTAGGGCCAGCAGCCGCTCCGCCACGAGGCCATGATTCATCAGGGACGATCATGATGGGATCGCTCTCATGTCACCGACCCTCGTGGAATTGGCCGACTGAGGTCGTGGGCATGGAGCCGGGGGCAGGCGGCACCTCCTCGTACTCCTCTCTCGGGTGACAATCTCCCTCTCTCGGGCAGCAGTCTCCTCTGACTCTGTTGCCGCTGACCCCATCGCTATCGGGACCTCCTCGCCCGCCTACTCTTCTGCTGACAGGCCTCCCTTTGGAGTTGGCTCCTTCGGGGGCATCTCAGAGGTGAGGTCAATCGATGGGGTAGACTCTCGTATCGCCTGCTGCTGGCATGGAGGAGAGACTGGAGACCGATGACGAGAACTCTTCTTCGGCCTCTTAAGTCACCCCCAGTGGCCCGCTTCTTCCTTGCAGCTGCCCTCTTCACGGCATCGGCAGATACCCTTATGTTTGCACATGCCAAGAGCTGGTCAGTCAAAAAAAAAAGGAGAGAGAAAAAATAAAAAGTGGAAGAACGTGGTGCTCACCATCGCCCGAGGCCAAACCTGCATAACGGAGATTCTCCTCCAACAAGAGCTCTCGACGGAGGGGAACCTGGAGGACAATATCTACTCGAATACCTTCTGGTCCCCTGGGATCACCACCGAGTTCTTATTCAGCTCTAGATTTGGATCCCCCAGCTCTGCCTCACTCCCTCAATGTGTGCAAAGAAAAAATGGGTCTTCCATCCTTTGATGGACAGGGAAGGTTTAGTTTAAGGGCTCGGCTAGGTCTAGATGTGAATAGCCACCACCCGGTATTGGAATGACGACAGAGAGTGTAAAGACTGCAGAATAGGGACACTCTACCCACTATACCCAGGTAGCCATAGAGTACTAAGAAAGCACATATGGTCCAAAAGGAGTTCGGAACCAACTGCGTGGTGTCAGGGCATACCTGTGAAGAAGACTGGTGATGAAAGGGTGAAGGGGAAGTTGAAGGCCTACCTTGAAGAACTCCTTATACAGAGTAATTCCATCGGAAGGATCGAAGGTCACTCTGTCTTTGGGTCAAGGGGCAGACAATCGGATATCCCCAGAAATCCTATAGGTATCCCTAAGGGACTCTACATCTGCTGGAGTCATGGTGGAGGCGTCCTCTCTGGCCCCGTCGAGGCGGGAGCAACGGCCAAAGAGGAGGCTCGACTATTTCTACATGGTGGTGCTATAGGTGGAGGTGGTGCTACGGTCGGTGGGGGGCCCTGGATCGAGATCCCACCCACCGCCCATAGTTGGGTCAGAGGAACCCTGTCCTCGGAGGAGGATGAGGAGGAGGCTGCTATAGGCTCCTTACCCTTCCTATCAGAGGCCATGAAAAAAAGATGAGGAAGGGTCAAGGGAACTAACCTAGGATAGAGAGAGAGACAGCGGACACGGGGTTTCGAAGGAGGAGGGCTCCAAGGACTTAGGTTTCAGAATCAGGCAAGAAGACTTCAGATGCATGAAGGGCTTAGTGATAGGGATGATCCCTTTATGCCCATCTTTCGAATTGCCCCATCTGATTCGGTCCATCACGTGGAGACCCCCATTAAAGGCATATCCCAACCATCGTGAGATCTCATCCGTCCAAAGCAGATGCCTCAATCGGGGCGTGAAGGCACGATCTGCGGCCGATGATGGGATGCCAATGACATCGCTGCAATGATGGCTACTACATTATTCAAGAGAGATGGCCTCGATATTGAGAAAAATCTTCGGCTTTAGAGAAAGAATCTCCTACACGGTGGTGGTACAACTCCCATACTCCCTTAAATGAAAAGGATTTGACCCCCCCAGGAGGCACGTGCCCATCATTAAAAGCAAGGGTTGAAGGCACTGAAAGTCTACGCTCCTTTTGCTCGGCGAGGAAGGGTGACCGCACGAGCTCAGGAGCGGAGGGACATCTGATGTGGCTGATCAAGCCACGTTATAGTTAATGGACGAAGTTAACTGATAGAAATAAGATCAGACGACTCGAGCAACTTAAATCATCCATTATGTGTCACCTCCGACCCCCAAGACCGACTCCATCGTTGGCCTTCAACGCCAACCCCAGCATCGCCACCGAGTCCGGATCCAGAATCGACCCCGGCACCCACGTGGCCCACTGCCTGCTGTGGTCTATCTGCGGTCCCATATGACCAACCTTCTGACTACGGCGCACGCTTGACAAGACTGTCTTACCTACTGCCTGCAATCGTTTTTGATGGAACTTGCCCACCAACGGCTGTAGCCATCCATGTCAGACCAGGAGGTGGCCCGCTAGACCTGACAGGCTACCAGGCGAACACTCCTGCTGTGTTGGCCTTGCCGTTCGCCCCACATCAGATCATGGCGTCTTGGAATTACAACTGTCCAAAAAGGGATAAGAGGACTCTCGATCAGGTATAAAAACCTTCGCTCATAGAGAGGGACTTCAACTTCTCAAACCTCAAGAATTTCTTTAAGTTCCAAGCGAACTCCAAAAACCAAGGGAGATTTACTACTGTTTCCCAGACCACTCATATGAGTGTCGGAGGGTCCCGTCGAAGCAATCGATCCACAAAGACTTTTTGTAGGATCCCGTTCGAGATGGAGCATAGGAGTATCCTTAGGCCCATCCTCATCGGACATCAATTCCTGGACCTCATCTGATATCCAAGAAAGATGATTTGGCAACAACAAGTGTAAGTGGTATGATGGAAGTAGTATGGAGCTGGGCTAAGGATCAAGAACGGCCATGAAGGATGAACAAGACATGGGACAGCACTGAATAAATATCGCGAGTTGAATAGATTTATGTGGTGGGCAAACTTGGATGCCAATATCATAGGAGTGCATAATAATGTGCGAATAGGCCATGAATTTTTATGCAGTATGTCATGGCAGTTGAATATATTTGTATACATGTAATAGTTGAAATTTAGGTTTTTTTAATATAAATCTATCTAAAACAAAAGTTGACCTAATTCGATATCAGATCTAATTCCAGGTCCCAAATCCAAATCAATGGTTTATTAAATTTATATCTTTTTTAAATATTCAAATTGTTTATTTCGGGAGTTTGGAATAGATGGGCACCCTTGATGATTGGACCAGAGAGAGCCGTCTCCAAATTAGGGCCGTCCACGTAATGCGCCGCAGTCCATAACAGAGCGGGGCCAATCAGCACTACGGCTCCTCGCATCACGGGCTGCGGCCTGATATGGAGATTGGCCCTCTTCAGTCAACTCAGAGGATCCCGAGATGGCGTTCACGCTCATGCTACGTACGTTCTTCTGATCAAATGACAAGTTTCTATGCATGGTTTCCTTAGCTGGGGAATGTACTGCTTTATTATCTTAGTTTGTTGATTAAAATAGGCACATATCTTTTTTATACGTCAGCACTTCATGTTATCTTTGCCACCTTTTGCAGCAAAGCAGAGATATTCGATGTACTCGTACCACCATACATAATGCTGATGTTTGGTGATGTGCCTGCTCTAGAGCAACTAAAATTTTAATTGTTTTTCCAGTGGATTAGTTTCTGGTTCTTGTGACAGTGGATAGGGGCCTTTGCATGTCATATAAAAACGATGTCTCTAGGGGCTAGCTGTTGCGTGTGCAAGTATGACCATGAGAATATGCCAGAAAAAATTAATAAATCCTTCTAGGGGTTTGATACAATGCAGAAAGTTTTCTCCAGCAATAAATATGGAGAGATTTGAATTATTTTATCCATTTACTTTTCTTTTTTTTTTTTCTCTATATACTTATAATTTTTCAAATATTTAGTAAATATTAATGTGGCTGATCCAACGCCGTTAAAAAATCGTGAAGGAAGAAAACTGATGGAGCCCCCCTTGACCTCAGCTCCCAACACCCATCCACGGCATTGCTCTCGTCATAACGAAGAAAGAGAACAACAGGTCACGTTGTGTGCGTGGTTTCCCAAAGGCCACCTTACGTCATTAATGCTCGGTCGAGTCAATGGGCTGGAGCCTTCAATGGTGCAGAATGGTCATAATGGCTTGAAGAGCATTTAACGGAAAGAAGTGTCGCGAGCATCTTGCCTTGGCTCTCCTTCTCAACCCCAGAGTCGACCTCCCAGGGCCGACCCCTTCAGGGCCGACCCCCCCAGGGTCGACCCCCAGGGCCGACCCCTCCAGGGCCGCCTCCCAGGGTCGACCCCTCCAGGGCCGACCCCCCTAGGGTCGACCTCCCAGGGCCGACCCCCCAGGGTCGACCTCCCAGGGCCGACTCCTCCAGGGCCGACCCCTCCAGGGCCGACCTCCCAGGGCCGACCCTCCAGGGCCGACCCCCCCAGGGTCAACCTCCCGGGCCAACCCTCCAGGGCCGACCCCCAGGGCCGACCCCCCCAGCGCCGACCCTCCAGGGCCGACCCCCCATGGTCGACCTCCCAAGGCCGACCCCTCCAGGGCCGACCCCTCCAGGGCCGACCCCCCAGGGTCGACCCCCCAGGGCCGACCCCTCCAGGGCCGACCTCCCAGGACCGACCCCTCCAGGGCCGATCCCTCCAAGGACGAACCCCGACGGCTGCCAAGCTCCCTCGCCGTTAACAATGCCATGCAAGTAAGTGAACGGAGCCTTGTACGTGAACAGTGCCATGCAAGCTCATCCAAGGGCATGAGCAGGGCCACGCAAGCACTCCATACTCAACACTCTACGAAGGACAGTTGGCTTCAACTCAACATCATCCTTCTCCCCCAACGGCTGTACCTTGGGACCCACACGACTAACTGTCACCCATCACTGTCCGCATAGGACAACCAAAAAGATGACGTAGGGGACATGTTTGGTAAGCGCCGTAACGATCGGCCATGCCCTGTGACCACCTACTCTGACAGGACACGGCCTACAGTTTGACACGTCATATGGAGGTAAGCTCCACTGTACTGCCATCAATTAATGCTCTGACAAGTGATCATGCCCCAAGCCCACAGATTCCAGGCATCTATAAAAAGGTAAGAGGGACCTCGACCAGGGAGGAGGTAACACACTCATAACACTCCTAAATGCTCACACAGAGGGAGTTCCTCTCTGGGCCTCTCTCTCTCTTTTTCTCTTTCGAGCTTCCTCAAGCTCACAGCTGATGTCCAGACCACTGACTTGAGCGTCAGAGGGTCCCGCTGGGGCCCCCTCCGGCCCCCGAGACTTGCTTGCAGGTGCGAGGAGCTCACTGGAGGATACGACCGCACGCTCGAGGCTGGTGATTTGGCGTCATCAGATTGGCGCGCCAGGAAGGGGGGGATCAACGATGCTAGTTTGCAGATCCTCATCCCTTTTATCAAAACGGTGGATCCTGAAGATGGTGGATTGTGAAGATTTCACCAGTTAAGCTGGGGGCACCTTCAATGAGCTGAGAAGCAGGAGGCCAGCCTTTCGTTCCATCATCACTATCTCAGACCATTCAAACAGAACATGTTGCCACTCATTCTACAAATCCAAATATTGACGGTGGCTGTCCAAAAGCTCTAGAAGTAACATCTTATGACCACGCAACAGCGAGCAAAAGCTTCTACTCGCCCTTTGGTCACTGCCCAGGCCAGCCATCCTTTATCCTGCTGGGAATCTCCCCAGCAAGAGGTCCAACATCATCAAGCCCATTAGCGACTTAAAGCTCAGAGAGCCACCACTCGCCGCACAAGCAGTCTTCTCACCTATGGACAGCGATGCAGAGGAAGGTTCGGCCATGGCTCCGGTTCCCGACTCTGCCCCGAGGCATTGGCTCTTCTCCAGACCCGGCGCTAGCGCCTCGGCTTCAGATCCAGCCCCGGAGGCTCCCGTTTCATGCTCCTGGCACCACATCCCCGAGCGCCAGGCAAGCTTCTCTTCCTCTCTGCCATCCCAGGTCCAAGTGAAAGCTCCCAAAGCAGCCACGTCCAGATGCATTACATGCACCCATGCACGTAATGAGACTTCATAGGAGAGAGAAGGACCATGGAAGCTGGAGGGCTCCTTACCTTGAATCAATGTCGAGGCTGCCCGAATCCTATAACTCCCAGCAACATCATCTCCTAACCGTCCAACTTCAGCAGACTCTCCCAGCCGCTCATCTCCAACGGCCGTTGGCTGCTCGGGCTTCCCTCGGCGACCTCTAGCTCCCGAGTTCGACTCCGACTCTTGTCCGTGGCTCTGCTCCAGCGTCCCCGGCTCTGGATCCCATCTCTCTCTTCACTGCACTCCAAAGATGGGTCCCCAGCTTCATTTCGGAAAGGAGCTGGTCATCAACCGACTCCAAGCGCCGTCCCAACTTGATTCCCTAGGGGCAGACCACTAGCGGGCGGAAATGCTCAAGTCCACATAGGAAAAACAGGGGTGCTACAAGAGCTAAGTACAATGCACCTAAGACAGTTTTCTTTCATTGACACTTAAAAATATCATGCAGGGAAGACCAACCTTGTATCAGCCATCAAGACCAACCTCGTGTTGGCGTTTCGGAAGCCCGATGTACCATCAGCACCAAAGCCCTGGGCTAGCCAGGCATGAAGCCAGTGTACCACTGGCAGAGCGGTGTACCACCGGCTCTCAGCAACAAAAGCCCGACCCCGGTCGGCACAAAGCCCTGGGCCAGCCAGGCATGAAGCCCAGTGTACCACTGGCAGAGCGGTGTACCACCGGCTCTCAGCAACAAAAGCCCGACCCCGGTCGGCACCAAAGCCCTGGGCCAGCCAGGCATGAAGCCCAGTGTACCACTGGCAGAGCGGTGTACCACCGGCTCTCAGCAACAAAAGCCCGACCCCGGTCGGCACCAAAGCCCTGGGCCAGCCAGGCATGAAGCCCAGTGTACCACTGGCAGAGCGGTGTACCACCGGCTCTCAGCAACAAAAGCCCGACCCCGGTCGGCACCAAAGCCCTGGGCCAGCCAGGCATGAAGCCCAGTGTACCACTGGCAGAGCGGTGTACCACCGGCTCTCAGCAACAAAAGCCCGACCCCGGTCGGCACCAAAGCCCTGGGCCAGCCAGGCATGAAGCCCAGTGTACCACTGGCAGAGCGGTGTACCACCGGCTCTCAGCAACAAAAGCCCGACCCCGGTCGGCACCAAAGCCCTGGGCCAGCCAGGCATGAAGCCCAGTGTACCACTGGCAGAGCGGTGTACCACCGGCTCTCAGCAACAAAAGCCCGACCCCGGTCGGCACCAAAGCCCTGGCCAGCCAGGCATGAAGCCCAGTGTACCACTGGCAGAGCGGTGTACCACCGGCTCTCAGCAACAAAAGCCCGACCCCGGTCGGCACCAAAGCCCTGGGCCAGCCAGGCATGAAGCCCAGTGTACCACTGGCAGAGCGGTGTACCACCGGCTCTCAGCAACAAAAGCCCGACCCCGGTCGGCACCAAAGCCCTGGGCCAGCCAGGCATGAAGCCCAGTGTACCACTGGCAGAGCGGTGTACCACCGGCTCTCAGCAACAAAAGCCCGACCCCGGTCGGCACCAAAGCCCTGGCCAGCCAGGCATGAAGCCCAGTGTACCACTGGCAGAGCGGTGTACCACCGGCTCTCAGCAACAAAAGCCCGACCCCGGTCGGCACCAAAGCCCTGGCCAGCCAGGCATGAAGCCCAGTGTACCACTGGCAGAGCGGTGTACCACCGGCTCTCAGCAACAAAAGCCCGACCCCGGTCGGCACCAAAGCCCTGGGCCAGCCAGGCATGAAGCCCAGTGTACCACTGGCAGAGCGGTGTACCACCGGCTCTCAGCAACAAAAGCCCGACCCCGGTCGGCACCAAAGCCCTGGGCCAGCCAGGCATGAAGCCCAGTGTACCATGGCAGAGCGGTGTACCACCGGCTCTCAGCAACAAAAGCCCGATAAGCCCTGCACCAGCCAGGCATGAAGCCCGACGCCCGTCGGCACATGAAGCCCTGCAACAGCCAGGTGTGAAGCCCGACACCAGTCGGCACATGAAGCCCTGCATCAGGCGAGGATCAGCCACTTGGGAGGTAACGCCCCTTTCGCCTTGCTGGGGTAGGCCCGCTTCGTCTCAGGGGCGAGGGGGCATCTGATGTGGCTGATCCAACGCCGTTAGAGAATCGTGAAGGAAGAAAACTGACGGAGCCCCCCTTTGGCCTCAGCTCCCAACACCCATCCACGGCATTGCTCTCGTCATAACGAAGAAAGAGAATAAGAGGTCACGTTATGTGCGTGGGTTTCCCAAAGGCCACCTTACGTCATTAATGTTCGGTCGAGTCAATGGGCTGGAGCCTTTAATGGTGCAGAAATGGTCATAATGGCTTGAAGAGCATTTAATGGAAAGAAGTGTCGCGAGCATCTTGCCTTGGCTCTCCTTCTCAACCTTCTCCAAGGACCCCTCTCCAGGGCCGATCTGACCCCTCAGGGCCGACCCCTCCAGGGCCGACCTCCCAGGGCCGACCCCTCCAGGGCCCCCTCCAGGGCCGACCCCTCCAGGGCCGACCTCCCAGGGCCGACCCCTCCAGGGCCGACCCCCCCCCAGGGCCGACCCTCCCGGGCCGACCCCTCCAGGGCCGACCCCTCCAGGGCCAACCCCTCCAGGGCCGACCCTCCAAGGCCGAACCCCGAGCTGCCAAGCTCCCTCGCCGTTAACAGTGCCATGCAAGTAAGTGAACGGAGCCTTGTACGTGAACAGTGCCATGCAAGCTCATCCAAGGGCATGAGCAGGCCACGCAAGCACTCCATACTCAACACTCTACGGGACAGTTGGCTTCAACTCAACATCATCCTTCTCCCCCAACGGCTGTACCTTGGGACCCACACGACTAACTGTCACCCATCACTGTCCGCATAGGACAACCAAAAAGGTGACGTAGGGGACATGTTTGGCAAGCGCCGTAACGATCGGCCATGCCCTGCGACCACCTACTCTGACAGGACACGGCCTACAGCTTGACACATCATATGGAGGTAAGCTCCACTGTACTGCCATCAATTAATGCTCTGACAAGTGATCACGCCCCAAGCCCACGGATTCAGGCATCTATAAAAAGGTAAGAGGGACCTCGACCAGGGGGAGGAGGTAACACACTCATAACACTCCTAAACGCTCACACAGAGGGAGTTCCTCTCTGGGCCTCTCTCTCTTTTTCTCTTTCGAGCTTCCTCAAGCTTACAGCTGATGCCCAGACCACTGACTTGAGCGTCGGAGGGTCCCGCTGGGGCCCCCTCCGGCCCCCGGGACTTGCTTGCAGGCGCGAAGCTCACTGAAGGAGACGACCGCACGCTCGAGGCCGATTTGGCGTCATCAAATATTATTATTTTCAGTTTAGAATAAAAATACTTCTCTATTCGTATTGGATACTAGTGACAGAACTATCTTTCATGCTTAATGATAAATCAAGTAAGTGTTTTTTTTGCCTTGCAGTGTAAAATTCCTACCTTGCCTCAGAGGGTCTATATGGGTGAGAGAGATCTAGGATTTTATAAGATTGTTTCAATATTTTTCTATAAAAGAGAGCAGGCTCTTTCGTTGCCTGCATATTCTCAACCTACGTTTGATGATCTGTTTAATTTCTGTTTACCTCTGGTTCATCCTATGTATATTTAATGCCTGTGCTTGTTCTTCCTTGCATATTTTTATCTTAAGATTGAGAGATGGGCATTTGAAATAACATGGAATTGATATCATAAATTTTGATCTGTGAATATAATGGTGAATTTGATGAGTTTGTATGTCTTAATGTGCTGCTGGCCAAACCCTAGCAGAGTCCTCTACTCTCCTGCAGCTTATTAATAAGCTATTGGGTTCTTATTTAGTTTTTTTCTTATTAATTCTTTTTGGTTGCTCAAATCTCTGTCATGAACATCATATTTTTGCCATCCTTATCAGTATGCTTCTCACTTAAGGAATTCTTACATAAGGTCTCTCGGTGTTTTTTTTTGGTTAGATTGTTCATATCATTAGCTTCACCAAACACATAAGATAAACCGATATTCCAAGGCACACTTTTTTTCCTCATCTCATCAATTTGCTTGGTTGATCTGCGAGGTTTAAAACATTTCATCCCCTGAAAATTGTTATTTATTATTATTTTGAACATATAGATTCTATGCTATATTCTTTTCTTTCAAAAAATAACTATGACTTTTATCCTCCTTGGACATCTGAAAGGTTTATATCGAATTTACTCCCTTTTTTAGTTATACATAGAAGTGTCAAGGTGTTCAAAGAAAATATCAAACAGGTTTAGTTAAATAACTCGTTTACTGGGTAAAACTTTGAATACCTAATCTCAGCGAACAATTTCTTCATGCTTTTATGTGTCTGGTAAATATGAAATCATATTTCCAGTGTTTTGAGCTCTCCCCTGAATGCATATTTTATTCAACCGCCAAGACATCCCCTATTGATGTAATCCTTTATTCTAATTTGTAATGACAAAAAATTGTTCATGCTTTGTGCTCTTGGATGCGTTGGAAATTAGATCATACCTTCGTGACCATATAATATTGATTATATTTTACAATATCAATGTCAACTATATTAACATCAACTAGTTGTTAAAATGATTTTGAAGCTTCTTCAAGCAAAAGTGTCAAAATACTTCCAGATTTATCTGTCTCAGCAAGCATGTCACCAGTTGGCATAGAAAGAGAGTCATAGTTTCGAACTTTGGACACTAATTCAGCATCAGTTATGGTCTCCAAATCATCAGCCTTTACAATATAGCTTCAGTTTTAAACGGGTTTAAAGATCTCCCCTTATTATAGGAAACTTCTTCAGATAAAATTACTGACTTGAAGTAAAATATAATACTGATTCTGAAATTAAAAAAGCAATATTCCTCTTGAATCTTTTGGAAATTGCACAAGGGAAAGATTCTTCAGTAATTCTATGTTAATATTTACAAAAAAAAAAAATTATAGAAGATAATTTTCTGCTTCTGACTGCAGAGATGTTCAGGAGTTCCATCTGAAACATCTGAAACCCAATCAATTATCTGCTATCTGACTCCATCAGTGACAAGCATGTAGGGCCTTTCCTACACCTTCTTTACAGATGCCAAGCTGTTAGGTAAAAATTGGTGCTTTACATGTAATAAAACAGATTATTATGATATCCATAACTGCGATATGACTCCAGAAATACAAATACATCAAGAACACACAATTTTGTTTTTGATGTTATTTGAATGACAAAAAATTATAATAAAGGAGGAAAATGAAACATGATATTATTTATTAAAGGTGAGTCCACCATCTGTTTTCTATTACCTTGAACAAACTAGACATGCAGCTATTTTAGTGAACCCTCATGTTATACTCACTGCCAAGCTTTTGAAGTTTCTGGTTACACTGCTCTGTATACATTAATCTTAATGTATACCTCTGATTTTAGAGAGAGGAATTTATATCTCCACAGAAATATGCTCTCTTTTAAACTAATATCTGAAGAATGAACTAATGCACTTTAGGAATGTGGTAGAGCCTTGCAGGGAACAACCCCCAAACTGATATACAAGAAGCAACCATAGCCATGCTCCAGAATTATATTGTTCAGAGAGTAAAATTGTATCTTCCACTGGAACCATCAGAAGTATATACCCTGCATCTTTGAAGCAAGCAAGCTTTATTATCTTCTTAAAAGGGCAAATGCAAATTAGCTCGGGATGCAGAAAGATGCGATCAAAGCTTGACTTTTGTGCCCAATGAGAACTTTCTATCCATGAAGGACATGAACAGGTTGGAGGCTTCACATGGGGAATCCCTCGCAAGGTTTACCATTTAACTCTTGGTTGTTGAGAGGGGATTGGTGCCAAAAGTCATCTGCATGACATTGTGGAGCTCTTCATCCCATGCAATAGGTATCTGAAATTAATTCAAATCCAAGCACCATCAATATGAATTGCCCACTGGATAGAAAACCAAGTCGTCATTCAGTTTCAAGCATCAAAATTGTCACAACACTATAATGTGAGTACAATAAGGTTTATTCTATGCCTTGATTAGAAATCTAATAAACATAAAATGGTAACTTTGTCATATTCATCAAACCAGACATGTGAGAGTTTAGCACCTAAATGGGCAAATTGCAGCTGGCCTTATGACTCAGGGTCTTAAGTGGATTGTTAACCAGCAACTAAACATAAGGTACTTGTTTGTCTCCAGCACTTGAAAGGTAGATAAGAGAGATTATTGGTCTAGCAACTTGTGACAGTGCCATAAATCATTACTACCAACTTCCAGAAAGTAGTATATGCTGCTGACTTATCAGGGTGGAAAGCTTCTTAGGTCATTTGATGATTAGATCAATTTCTGAAGCAAAATAGTTCTACTGATACAGACATATTTCATAAGAGGAGAAAAAATGTCACTTGGAGCTCCCATAGAATGGCACTGGGGAATGGTAAAAGCTGAAAGAATTATCTAACAAGTAGAATATCATAAGACCAAATAGGACAGTTAACCTCTCCAATTTGCAGTAAACATGAAGCAATATTAGACTTAATTAAACACTCACTCGAAGTGCAGAATAGAATTGCTCAATAAATCAATTATAAGATCTGTGTACCAAGAATTCAGAGGGGCACACACACCATGCTTTTATAAACAGATTGAAGTGGATGGTAGAGAAAAATGAGGTTCAAGCATGGTAGTTGGGAAGAATTGCATTGAAACAATTTATGCAGAATGAAATTTTAATTTCTAACATAACGATATTAATTATATTAATGTTAACTATTCCTCAATAAAAAGATGATATACCTTCATTTAGAGTTAGACCTCAGAATTGTCAATATTCTCAAGAAATAATGACTAAAAATAGAGTTCTTTTCTCAATAATGAAGTTGACCCAATCCCAGTAATTATAGTCAGATAGTAGGCCATGATATCTATTGTGAATCCTTAGAATTTAGGCAACTGCCTATTTAATCATCCAGGCTCAAGGGATCAAAGTTGCCACTCTAAACCAATAACCACTACAGCTCTCTCAAATGCTTTAGGCAAATTGTTTGTCTTCCAATGAATGAAATTATTCACAGCAGCTTACGGTGCACAGCTTTCTCTTTTGAGTCTTGTAAATTCTATTGTCATATTTTTCTTATTTTTCATCATGTAATCTTTGCCCAATTCTTAGAGAATTATTCCCCTATCATGATCATAGATGAGATAATGAGTGTGTTATTTCAGATCCATGCAAAATTTCAAATAGGATTTTTTTTCAACTTAAATTTGTCACCGGTTTCTGTAACAAAAAAGAATATGATGTAATAAAAACACAGGAGAAATGTGTAGATAAGCAATAAAACCTGAGGCATAGGTTCTTTGTATCCATCCATGGAGGTCACTTGAGCATTTATTGATCTTCGAAGTGCATCTGAAGGGTTTACAATGCCAGACATCCCTGCTTGAACAAGACCCTGTTGAGATGGATGTAATTGAGGATGAATCATATCTGGTGGGAAACCAATGGAAGGACCGCCTCTGGAATGAAGAAACTGTAATGAAAAAATAAGAGTTCAAGACACAACTAAACTGAGAGGATATTAATTAATAAAACATTTTTATATCAATAAAGAATATAGAAATATATCTTCTCAATCCAATTTAAGAATTCTTTGAAGCAACTGATGCCCAAAATATAAATCTAGTTAGCCTACAATTCACCATACATCTTTAGAAAGAAGTCCTTCTATGTTGAGGTCCAGCCTTGGATTGACAGCGGCTAGCTTCATTGACAGAAACTGGCATGGATAATAAAAAAAAAAAACCAAAATATGGTGTTATTCCTCTTGCGAGTAGTTTATCCACAGTAAACTGTAAGCAAATGAAAATCAACGTTAAGGAAAACAAGAACGTATTGGCTAATAATGAATTCAAGATTAATGTTCTTCTTGTTCTAAGAGTGAATCATTGTAGTTTAGTCAATGACAAGCAGAACTATGAAGCTTACCTCAACCTGCCTCTGTAGTGATTGTACATAGTTGATGATCTCATCCAGCATGACTGCTTTTCCTGTGACCTGCATCCACATGTCGAGAAGAAATGAGAACATAAAAAACAAGCTTTGTAGATCAAACCTCAAAGATCATTCTGAGAAACCTACTTTACTGCAACCAGGAACAAGGTCTTGAAGAAACTTCATCCGTTCACTAATTTTTTCCCTCCTCACCTGCAACCCATGTCAATCCATGTAATCTCAATAAGCTTCTCATTCTAAAGAACTAGACCTTAAAAAAAAAAAAAAAAACTTAATTCAGTTTGCAATCAGAATTCCTAACGGTTGTAGAACCTTACTCTTTCTGCAAGACTGTGGCTATTAGTTGCTTGACCACGCCGTGCTCTCACATGAATATAGTCCTCCTTGGATCCATCTGAGCTATTCTTGTCTTGCTTGCCATTAGGCTTGACAGATGCCTTAGTCGAGTTATTTTGTTCTGGCTTCTGTTTTGTGTCTGCATTATCCATTGTTGTCTCCACGGATGGCTGTGGGGTTTGTCCTTGTACTTGGTCCCGTTCCATATCCTACCATGTAAAATTTGTAGACTTATGAAATATGATGGATAATTGATTGCAATTGAGGAAAATAAAGCAATACATCGAAACAAAGTATATCTGAAGAACTGGAAACCATCTACCTCATTGGGCCTTTTCCTCTTCTTAGCAGCAAGACCTTTGGAAGAAGAATCGCCAGCTGCACTGGACAAGTTAGGTGACTCCTCTTGCCCACCTGCACTGCAGTCAGGCTCACCTGACTCGTTGCTCGAAACACCAGCACCTTCTAAGCTTCCCTTATTTCTCTTCTCCTTCACTGGACTTCTACTGCTGGATCTATGACCAATAGGCAATGAGGCATCCATACTAGCTTCAATTGTTCTCATTTCACTCTTCTGAGTCTGAACTCTTGGGACACCTTTCGGAGTACTAGAGTAGGAACTCATAGTCTCAGCTGTACTGAAAGGATTCGCCATGCCATTAAAACTACAACCATTGAAGCATGAAAACCTTGCAGCACGCTCAATGAAAGCAGAATCAGTAGGGAAATGAGAGAGAGATGGGGGGGGAACCCCAGGGCCGGTCTGCAAGATAATTCGACTCCCTTTTGCTGAAGAATCTGAAGGATTCCAGCCCATGTCAAGCCTCAAAGGCCTGGGAACTGGTCTTCCAATGGGCATGCTATTGGAGGCGGCCGAGCTGGTCTCAACATTATTATCACAGAAGCCGAAGTTCTGTGAATGGGCAGAAGGGGTCCAGAGGCTAGGAGCAAAGGATTCTACCATGGAGACTGATGGACATGGGGAGGAACCCATAGGGTGAGCTGAGACCAAACCCGTTGATGGGTTGCCGAATTGCCAATCCGCTGACATACCTGAACTGTGGTAGCTAGGGTAATCCCCTGTCTTCTCCGACCCAAATTTATCCTTCTCATTAACATCCATCTCTATGCCACTCTCCACAACGATTAGATCAATGAAGAAAGTTATTTGGAAAAAAAAAAAAAGGATCACCTGTTCAATCCGGACTCAGAACCTTCAGTTTATGCTGCCAAATTCCTTCTTGCAGACCTCAGCCCAGCTACAACACCCAAACAACTGACCAGTAGAGATCATCTAAAATTTACCCAGCTCAAGGGTAATGCTACATGGCACTGGGCAAAGATTAAGGAAAACAGATGGAAACAGCTCCTATCAATGGAGTTATCAAATAGGAGAAGTATCCCACTTCAAAGATCCGAAACATCCGACAAAAAAATGATCACCTAATCCATAAAAAAGTTTAATACACTTAATAAAAGATATCAAATAGATACATGAAATCTTATAGTATATAACCACTTGCAAAACATAATTCACCAAAGCAATCAATTATATTATAGAAACCAAAAAAGAAACAATATACTCAAGAAAAAAAAGTAAAAGGAAACACAAAAATGGAATTATTTCCAAACGCCTAGAGGATTGACACTACTGATCCAGATTAGAAAATAAAAAAATTGCTAAGAGGAGCTAGTACTGTCAACTTTTATTCTTGTTACCTTCAGGAGCTAGAGCAGACAGCATCAAAGATCATAAATCTAAAACAAATAGATTCATGCCTGCAGATGTATCACACCATTCGAGTGGCTCAAAAGACAGAAACCTCAGCTGTGATCAAAGGCGAAAAGACAAGGCAAACAGAGAATCCTCATCCCTCAAAAACCTCAGAAGAAATGAGCACACATTGGTGTCAGATGTCACTGGATCAGAAGCCACCCTGTACCACTCTTCTCTCGACGAGTTAGAGCTCTATAGGAAATAAACGAACCCCACACTCTCTCCCCTACTTGAGTCAGTGCGAAGGAAACCCAACCACACAGCTAAAAGCGGAAAAAGGAGAGTTACCAACAGCAGATTCCTTTCTCACTTTATCACCCTGCTCTCCATTGAAGCCTTTCCCTCATTGAAAAATATTAAAAATTGAAACCTTCTCCTATCCCGGGCTTGGCTCCTACTGTTCTATACTGCTCCGTGGTCACTCTCTACAGAGTTATACTGCCATGTTCAATGCCCCCAGAACAGAGAACCGATACAAAGAGAGATAAAAAAAGACAGATAAAAAAGAAGGGGAGGCAGAGAAGTCCAGAGAGAGAGAGGGATTTATGGGCAAAGATTGCTTGCATTTATACCCAGGCGTACAACAAAGAGGAGAGGGGTATTTGAATGATTGACCACCGCCACTGCCGTTGCCGCTGAGAAACAACACGAAACAACGGAGCACAGTAGCACACTCCTCCAAGCCCCCACCGTTCCATTGGGAACATAATTCATGAAGTTTCTTTTAACTTTTCTCTAAGCAATTTTTTTAATGGTGCTGCTTGGCTTTGTTTTTTTACTAACACCTAACAAGCTTTGAGCTAGCAACCTGACATTGCCAGCGGGCTCATTCTTATTATATTTAATCTTTCCAATAAAGTGTCAGAGCTATCTACGTAGACAACAAAAGCAATAATTCAAGCTTAAAATTATTATTAACTTTTAAATCATATGAAGACCATCAACAATGTTTCTAACAAAATGCCCTTGATAATTTGAACATCTGAGATGAATAATAACCATGTGACTTCGGCTTGTCCTCTATTTTTTTTTTTTCAAAAACGAAAGAAAAACTTGCATCTCTAGCCTAATTTGCTATAAAGTATTTTATGAGCGTAGATTAAAGATGAAAACTCTTCTTCAATTCAGAAAAAAAAAAAACAAAAACAAAAAACTATCGCAACCATATGGTGGGTTTTACAGTAATAGTAAAAATTACTTTTAACTAAACTCAAAGATCATTTCAAGCTCATTTTTAATTATATTTTTTTTATTTTTTATTTTCATTCTATCAATCAAATATTAATTATTCTCTTTATAACTTTAAAAAAAAATTATCTTCTAATATTTGTTAAACTTTCAAACTGAATATAATTGCTTAAAACTCAATAAGAAGATCTTCTATAGCATGTCCTCTATCAAACAATGTTTAATCCAACCCAATCCAACTTTATGAATGAAAAAAATATAATGTGATGCTAAATAAATAGTACAGCTTGATAGTCAAATTTTCAGTAAACTGTTTTATAAGATTTAATCCTTCTTCACCTGCTACATAACATTTCATTCACTATACTATTTTTTTAATTTTTAATAATCCATGCTCTTAATAACTACATGCATTAACATGATAATTATATAGTACTCATCATGTACGGTAAAAAATAATTATGTGCAGGATGTGACTATATATATATATATATATATATATATATATATATGGAGGGATGATGGTAGGAGAGAAACTGTCTATTGGGGAAGGACTGAGGTTTTTTATTTTTATTTTTATTTTTATGTTTTTGAGGTCGGTTGATTGCTTGGTAACAGCGTAGATTAAATAGTTTTGGACGGTTCATGCATGCAGATTTTTTTTTTTTTTTTTACCCCCGAGAAGGCGAGAAACAATAGATTTGGGGATGCGTAATAGACATCGTAACGGAGTTCCCGTTTTATTGTTTCAAAGGCGATGGGGATGGGCTGTCGTTTTGGTCAAGATTCGGACGATCTAAGGATTTCTCATAAGATTTTATCGTATCCGAAGAGCACCCCACCGGGAGATACGATATACAACGAGAGAGCGCCATCAAGATCGCCTTTCGAGTTCCACCAACCAGACTGTCGACAACGTTGGTGGATGACGGCATCGCAAGAAAAAGGACCGTTTTCTTCTCCTATGTGGCATAAAATTCCACCAGAGTAGCTGCCTGTCGCACAATTCAACCAACGTCTGATATTTCTAAGCTTGACTATTAAAATCAAGGGATTAAATCATGCCATGCAAAAGCTTTGACTTGATAGAATCTAAGATTTATGTACGTATTATATATATATATATATATATAGGTTGCTGGAATTAAGATTTGGCAAACAGAGATGATCAGATGGGAAGCTCAAATAACCCAACGCAACAAAAATCTAACCCATGTACTATTTTAATAATTAATACCATAAGAAATTGCAGATCTTCTTTCCCTTAAGCGTCGTTCTATTTGTATGCCATGAAAGATACTGCTCAAATCGTTCAAAAAAGAATAATGGGTAGCTACAGTCCTGGTGGCTAAAAAAGATGACGCACCTCATGTTGCACTTGATATAAGATTTTATAATGATGAAATATTTGGTTAAAAGAGATGCAAAGATTTTCTTAATGATATTATAAATTCATGATATGACTTAAAAATTTTTGCATCAATTTCAACCTATTTCGGTGGCATGTGCTTTGACTTGTAAAGATGTTTGTTGAAGGTTTGAAATTGATATACCACTTTAGCCGTCAAAACATAGATATTTTTATAATTTTGGCCATATATGTTTTAAAGTATTTTGTAAAGATTAAGGACAGAGGATAAGATACATCAGTAGGGTACTAATCACTTTTTTTTTTTTTTCTTTTCTCTCTTCCTTTCATCTTTCTTTTTATTCTCACTTTCAATGTCTATGGCTATCCCCTCACCCTTTCTAATGTCAACAGAGAGAGGATGAACCCCAATATTGCTTGAAAAAGAAAGCACAAACTTACCATTCTTTCTTATCAATAAACATTATATTAGCCCTTTATATATCTTTTTTAAAGTATAGCTACTTATTACTTGTCAAATTATTGCTTCACGTGGCTAATATAGAGCCAACAACTTAGATAACACATGCATAGACTAATGGGGTCCGTTGAACTTATCTATTGCTCAATTAACCATCAAATTTTATATGAGACCAATGAACTAAGCATGACCTTATGAGTAACCTTCAATATTTCTTTTTTTATGATTGATGAAAAAAATTAAATTATACAAAAATGGTTCGATCAGACGCAACATAAATTATTGGGTTGTCATATTTTAGGTTAAGTGTGACATTGATTGGTGAATGAGCTTAGCATAAGAGTAACTATTTAATTAAATTATTTAACTAATAAAGTGCTATAAATGGGCGGTAAGCAAAAGTTAAAGTGATATGCATTTCCTTCTCGAAGTAATGAAATAGCCTAAGATTGATGCATACATTTTGTTCACCTATGAAACAAAACCTATTTGGTGATGCAATTGATGTCCATAAACGGTTGGTTTCAATTTGGATTCAGTTCAGTAGTTGGATATTCTCCTTGTAATGCTCAATACAATTTGTTCTTGATCTTTTTCATGTTTTTCGTTTTTAGGCTGCCAATTTAAGCAAATTTTAGATTGCTCATGAATGGAATGAGAGATAAGACACTGATAAACTAATCCTCAAGTGGCTTCAGCAGGACATCAGAATACACTTCAATTGTTTTGGAGCATAAATTGTTGAGGCTTGTGACATCTCTGATTTTTACCAAGCTTTCATGCACGAACACACCAACCAAAAAGCTTCTCTCTCTTCATTATTAGTTGGCATCGGGACTTGAACTTGCTTAGACCTAGCTTTGGATTAATCAAGTCCCCCTTAGGCCTTGGCTTTATTAAATTATAAACTTATCTCAAGCCTTCTGCTAAAATAATGACCACACATTAGGTAAAATGATTTGTACTGGTTAGGTGGGTTTCACAAGAACAATTCTTTTATTCACATCAACAATCTTTTTCACTTTAGAATCAGCCTCTTCTTCTCCCTGCTTCCCTTGAAAATTTTCCTTCTCTCAATGAAATTCTCTTTAAATATAAAAAGCATCTCCACTCCAAGAAAAGTGACAGTCCACAGAAGGGGGCAATGGGGCACAACCAACTTACAAAGAGGAAAAAGGGTGGCAGATTCCTTTGGCAGCCCTCTTGGAGATTAGATAATGTAAGCCTTTGTCTTTAACCAGTGAACGGCTTCCACGCGTTCCATTGTGCTTGTCAAGGCACAGTCTTCTTTTGTGCAGTGGGGCCCTACATGTAAGAAAGTTTGGAGCACCTCTGTTTGAGCTACATTGAATTGTGGCAGAGGATGCAAACTAAACAGATAAACAAGCGTGCATGAGATTGGTTGGCATGGCTCGACTTTTGGGAAAGCTAAAACTAAACATGCAAATCCATCTAAAGCAAACAAGGCTGGAAGTGGGGATTCGAGATATCTCAAGTCTTGTTTCACTTCAGCTTTCCATGAGGGACCCCCACCATAGTCATGGGAACACACACACACACACACACACACACTCTCTCTCTCAGATCCCTTTGGTGATCAGCATTGAACTATTTGGAATCTATTTTTGGAAGGCTATGCATGGAGCATCTTGTTTGCATAGACAAAGCAATCTTGGCATGAATAGAAGCTTACAAACCACCACATGTGGCATCCGTGAAATGAGGGGAACTTCAAAATATTCCCCCAAAAATTGCTCTCTTTCAGCATTGGTCCACTGTGAGATTATCACCAGCCTCGCTCTGTGGAACAATCTTTACCTCAGAAAGTGGTTAGAATTTTACAAATATTTCTACAAGCTTTTTAATATTATCTCCTTGTAAACTCTTATTGAAGAAGAAGAAGAAGGAGAATACAAGTGTATAGATGGCAAATGAAGTTCCAGTGGTTCCAATTTGACCAACGAAATATATGATCTTAAATAGTGAAAGAATTCTTTTTTAAGAAAATAATTTAGAGAGAAATATTAAGTGATTTTTCTTTGGAAGTGAGTAAATTGAATCTTAGGAATTATAAGCAGAGCACAATATCTAATTGTGATTATTTATGGAGCCAACTGCATGATATGAAGGGCAATTCAATAGTTTGTGGCACAGAGATTGGAGTATTGTGTTGCAAGGCAGTAAGGGCCCAGAGAGCATGGCATTGGATCCATTGAATTGTGATCTACTTTCGCTTTCAATATCATGTGGCGAGGGGAGAGGGCATTGCATGACCATCAATGGATTGTGATGCTTTCAACATCACGTCTGTTATCCATGAATGGGCCAAGTTCACTCTTAAGATACATCAAAGAGTATTTAAGACCAGCATTTTAATAATTGTATCCAAGGAAAGTCCAAGATGCAACTGTTCAACACCCAACTTCAAGGTGTAAAATACTAATCCCTCCTGCACATGGAGATTTATTACAAACATCTAGTCTACTGAGGACCCACTTATTAATGATTGGCATGAAGCTAAGAGATGATACCAGTTTCTCAGCTGTCTATGAGAGTAAACTAAGTACTTTAATAAGATCCACCCTTTCATGGAGAGGAAAAATATAGAGGGGTCATGATTCCCACCAATGTGATTATATAAGGTTGTAAGTTGTAACCCTTTCATAATAATACATGCCTATATGCAACATAATTAACTTGAAAACAATGAGGATGTGTCTTGAATGGGAGGTAAGGGAGGGGATGCCAGCTTGCTTTGCAAAAGAGGTGGTTAAGTAGCTCTTAAACATCACCACACAAAATGATGATAGGAGATTCAATGATTTCTCCCATGCCTTTGCAGCATCTTTTGGGACACTTTTCCTTCAACCAATTCTTAGAACCCACACCCTTTGCTATAAAGGTTGTTCCTTCCTCTAAAATCTGTGGATCTGAAGGCCACCTCTTTTACTTAATCTAAAGACAACACAGCATACTGCATTAAGAAGGTTCTTATCAAAGTGACGGGCCTCATAAAGCAATGATCATGACTATAACTTGGCCCACCATCTGTGTCACCTATCTCGGTTGCTGAAGCACCTATAAATCCGAGACTAGTGATAGCAATAGAAACAATTAATGGGCCAGACCAAGGTACCAAATTACAACTTTGGTATTCATAGGTTCACCATAATCCAACAAAAATAAAAGACAATGAAGTTCCTTGAAGGCATGGATTACAATGCTTTGCCATTAAAGCATATAAGCTAAAGAGGAGATTTTCAAGGCCTAAAATGATGCTAACCATCTTTATGCTCAAAACCACAGCAGAGCTTATCATCACTTTGGAATTCAGATTGATCTGAGGCCAATGGATATCGTAGAGGTCTCATTCGCCAAAGGTAAGGTCTCCAACTTAGGGAAACCACCTCCGAACTTTTGCTTGAAGTGATATATAGGGAAGGGTCGAGCTTTGCTTAACGCACAAGTTCCATGCTTGGATTCCAAGCGCATGAAGTGCATGGGATACGCCATGGTTGCAGGAAGATGCTGAACCACTTTCAAATTCCCTTCTTTGGCTAAAGCTATAGATCCTTGGATGCTCTCAAGCAATATCCAACAAACCGAACGCTTTGTTTCATGTCGATGAGAGTGCCCTCATGGGTCCTACGTTTTCTCAGATCGAACAACATCATTTCAATATGGTTGCAAGCCACTCAGGCATATGTTGTTAGAACTAGTGAATGATGCCGTTTGGTCTGCTAACGTGGATGGAAATAAGCAATCAATACATAGGCGAAAATAGTCTATAAGGTTTTCAAGGTTGAAGCTTGTACGTCACAGCTGTGTTTTAAAGTTTCATGTGTAAAAGTTCTAGTCACTGCGGCAAAGGACAGTACTCGATCGTTATTGTCAATATGTTGAACTGATTGGTGGCTAAGCGGTCTTGTCATGATCATTCGGTTGGCATCGATGGCAATAACTAGGGGTCTTCGTCCAGCATCAGTTTGGTTTCAGTAGAAGTAACCGTCAATTAATGGCAGCCTGTCTTCAAGCCAGCCAAGGAGTCCAGTGAGTACAAGAGCAAGCTGGAGTGGGACAGAGTGATAAAAGGTACAGCGTATTGTCCTGTCATAGGATGTGCCTTCCATCTGGATCCACCGCATGATACGTTTCATTTCAATTGGGTGACCAGGACTGTTGACATCACGGGCTGGAGCTCATGGAGGAAGAGTCGCCGTGCCATTCTGGCCTCGCCGATGAATAGCGATGATGTCCGAACATTTTAAGTTATCATTTTTTAGCATCAATGAATGGGTCATGATCTTGACAAAAAAGCTTCATTTTAACTTCAAGATCTGCAAAAAAAATTTAGGAACGAAATATTACGGTGGAAATCCTCCAACACTCAAGTTGTTACCATCAAATCACTTGCAGTGAGCGTTGGGTGAACTGAGATCTCTACGGGCCTTCAGAAACGCAGAGAGATCGCCTTCTTCTTCTTCCGAAAGCCTGCAAAAAGTTTCAGACCGATGATTCAGGCGGGGACCCTCCGACGCTCAAGTTAGTGACTCGTAGCACCGAAGTTTTTGTATTAGAGTAGTGCTTGAGAGAGCCCTGTTAGGGGTTAGCTCTTATGTACCTGTTCGGAGTCCCTCTTACCCTTCCGTGATAACAGCCCGGGATCTTCCCTTCTGTTGAGATCGGCTTCGTAGATTAACGCCGGGTGGTTAGATACGTTCGGCGAATATATGCAAGAGCGCAGTTCCTGTAACTGGCCGTGATCTTGGTAAAAAGTAGGCGAGTGGATCGCGTTGTATAGTTTCAAGTCCGTTCAGCATTAAAATTCGGCTTCATGATTGAAATTGCGTCAATGGCTGAGATTGGAGCTAGAATTGGAGTCGGGGCCGAGGCCGAGGCCAGGAGCCGACGCTGGAGCTGACGTCAAAACCAGGAGCCGAGGCCGAAGCCAGGAGTCGAAGCCGGAGCCGAGGCCGAAGCCAGGAGCCGAGGCTGAGGCTGAAGCCAGTAGCCGATGCCGAAGCCGAGGTCGGAGTCGAAACCGAAGCCAGGAGCCGATGCCGGAGCCGAGGCCGGGGCCAAGGCTGAAGCCAGGAGCCGAGGCCGAAGCCAAGGCCGGGGCCGAGGCCAATGCCGGAGCCGAGGCCGAAGCCAGGAGCCGATGCTGTAGCCGAGGCTGGGGCCGATCGAAATTATTACCCTTGCTTTAAAGGCTGCGCACGTTTGTTACAGTGCTGCCAGGAGGGGTGGTTGTCACATCAGATGCCCTCCCGCCCCTGAGATGAGAGAGCGTGTACTCATCAGCGAAAGGGGTGTTAGTATCCGCAGTACCTCCTGGCGGCCAATCCTGTCTGTTCAGATTGTTGGGATTGGGCAAGATTTTCCTCGGGCGTGGAACCATGGAAAGGCGGGTGCCATCATTGCAGTGAGGTCACCGCCGTCCCTTCATAGGCGGTGCCTATCGCGTCCTGCGCACCGAGTGGGCACCGGAGCGGTCTCCAACAGCAAACGGGCGCATGACCATCTAGAGGCAGGCGGGATGATTTGAAACACGGGTATAAAAGAGGGTTGTTCTGGGTTTGAGCCATTTCTACTACTTTCGTCTTCCCTACCGACTGTTCAAGCCTGTTATCTTCTATCACCCGAGCCCTCCATTGCTGACTTTCAACCTCCAACTTCAGGTTAGTTCTGCTCCCATGGCCTCCTCGTCTCTTTCCTGTTCGATTTCCGATTCTGAGGCCTATTCCCCCAACCATTCACAGCCTTCTCCTTCTCCCCCTCTCAGTTGGTTCTCCTCCGCAGTGGATGCTCCTATGGAAGAGCGGCGGCCTACAGGATGGCCTTGCGCCGGAAATTGCCCCGCCATCGGACGGGCTCGTGTTCAGCGCCGTCCGGCGACCGCTGGCCCTTCTTCCCGTGTGAGGCAGTCCCCCAAAAGGACTGCCTCCGTCATGACTGCCCAAGAGATAATCAATCTTAGGGCTCAGTACTAAATCCCTACCGACCTTCGTCTCTACCAGCCTCTACCTGAGGATAGAGTAATCTCTTCCTATCCAGGTCGGGTTGCCCTTTATGAACATTACTTCAAGGCTGGTCTATGCATCCCCATTCACCCCTTCATACTAAATGTGTTGGACTGGTCTTCTTTAGCCTTGGCATAACTAGTCCCAAATTCTATCCGGACCCTTTATGGTTTCATGGTGCTGTGCCATTTTCATGGGATTGAGGCTAGACTTTCACTCTTCCGTTGCTTTTACACTGTTAGGAAACAGTCGGGTTGGTGGTCCTTTGCTCCTAGACATGCCAGATCCCTTAGATTGTATCTTCCTTCCTCTATCAAAGGTTAGAAAGATAGGTTTTTCTTTGCCCAAATCGAGGGGGTAAGGACCGAGTGGGAGGTTCCCAACATCGAGCCAAACAAAAACTTGTCAGTGCTTCCGAAGGACCGAGAGGCGTTCGAGCAGTTGATCACTGCCAACGTCCCCCGCTGCAACCAACTGCTATCCGAAGAGAATCTTCGGCTAGCAGGTCTTATTCCTGGTGACGGTGAGCAGCGTGACCTCTTCCCTTCTTTGCTTTCCATCTCTTTCCCTCTAACTTTGCCATTTTGGATTACAGGCATGGCACCATCGCTACACAGGGTAAGGCAAGCTGCTACAAAGAGAAGGAAGGCTCGAGAGGCTGGGGTCCCTGCTGAGGAGAGGGCTGCCAAGATTGTTAAGAAAACAGAGGCCGAAAAGACCTCAGAAGAGAACAAGGCTGAAAGGACCAAAGTTGAAGAGGCCCTAGGAAGCGAGGCGGAAAGGGCCGAGGCTGGAGAGGCATCGGGATGGAGCGAGGTAGGGGAAAGGGATCGACCTTGTCCGCCTTCACCAGCACCACCTTCGTCTCCAATCGATCTGACTGGCACTTCTTCGGAGCGGAGGAACAAAGTGCCGCTAACACAGCCCACAGCTTCCGAGGTGGAGCCAGCCAACTCGGCTACAAGGCCGACTCCAGAAGCTGCCCTATCTTCCGAAGGGGCGATGGCTGAGGCATCCCTACTAGCTAAGACGCCAGAGGGAGCAGAGCCAGAGGCTGACCCTTTGCCTGCAGCCGCTAAATCAGCAGAGGGAGATGACATCGATCCATCTTTTCGGTCGATCCTGACGCGCTACAGCCGCTGGGCCGAGCGGACAGTGGCCCAGGCTTCCGTGCCCGAGCTACAGAGGTTCCTTCAACACTAAGGGGCATCTACCTTCTTCCGAGAGGCGTCTGTGGCCCATCTCTGGGTAAGTATTATTCCATTGCCAAACTTTTGGGACTATTTTTCTTTACCTAAACCAAATAATTTGATCAGGCGTTGAACTCCATGACCGCCATGAGGGGCCTTTGGTCCCAGGCCGAGGCCACTCTCGACCAGTCTCGGGAAGAAATTCAAAAAGTTCGAGATAGAGCAGAAAGGGCCGAGGCAGCCCTGGAGGAGGCCCGAGTGGAGATTGCCCGGGCGCAAAAGTCCAAAGCCGAAGCTGAGGTTGCTCAATTCAGTAACTTGGCCCGGGCTGAAAAGGCGGAAGAGGCGCTCAAAGTAGCTCAGTGCCAAGCGGCCTACGAGCTTGACAACGCTTAGGTGGCCGAGGAATAACAAAAAGTAGCAGAGGAGAAGTTGAAGGCGGCGGAGTCGAAAGTGTACTTACTGAAGAGCCGTTTGCAATCCGCTACTATTGAAATAAGTGTAGCCGAGGAAAGAGCCGAGAATGCGGAGGAAATTGCCCGCCAGTCAGATGCTGAGATTGCCAACATGGTGGCGGTGATGACCGAAGCCGAGAAGAAGGCCACCGAGGCCAAGAAGAAAGCTACTGAGGCCGTAGAGGAATTTAGGAAATCCGATGCCTTCGATAAGGAGCTGGCCGAAGCAACTGCATTTGCATATGATGGCGGCTTCCAAGATTGCAAGGCGAAGGTTCGGAAATTATACGACCTCGAAGGAATAGAGAAGTTGGAGCCAGATGAGGTTCCCGAAGATGAGAGTCCGGCTCCAGCTTGAACATAACTATCTTTTTCTTTTTGCAAACTGTACTAAGTCTGACTTGGTCGGCAGTTTTGTAACTTTCACTATCAATGAAAATTTCTCGTTCCATTATTAATTTGATTTGCATCGTAGCCAATTATCAGCGATAGGATATGGACAGGCCGTAGTGGCCGCTATCAAGGCCGTAGGCAGGCATAGCTAACAATCGCACTTGTGTCCGACCTAGCGGTCTTGACAAATGACCTCATGCCATAGGCCGATAGACTAGAAACACCAGAAGGTAGTGCCGGCGCAAAGTCGATTAAGGGGTTGAGAAGGTATCCATGAATAGCTATCGATAAGACCGAGTGAGACTATGGTGTAGCTAGGCTAACACCGTTATGGGGTTGGTTTGTTCGAAGAGCTAAAACTTCTAATATCGACGTGGAGTCGGTTCTTATGCGCCGATGTTGCCAAACTAGAGTGCCGACACAGTCATTTGCCGACACAAAGTTGGGCTCGAGTGCTGACGCAGAGTCGAGCTTCAAGTGTCGACGTGGAGCCGAGCTTCAGGTGCCAACGCGGAGTCGGGCATCAAGTGCCGACGCGGAGCCGGGCTTTAGGTGCCAACATGGAGTCGGATTTCAAGTGCCAATGCAGAGCCGGGCTTTAGGTGCCGATGCGGAGCCGGGCTTAGGTGTCGACGCGGAATCGGGCTTAGGTGCTGACGCAGAGCTGGGTTTAGGTGCCGACGCGGAGCCGGGCTTCAACTGCCGATGCGGTGTCGGGCTTCAGGTGCCGATGTGGAGCCGGGCTTCAAGTGCCAACATGGAGTCGGGCTTTAGGTGCCAACGCAGAGCCGGGCTTCAAGTGCTAACGTGGAGTCGGGCTTTGGTGCCGAGGGAAGGCTTGGACTTAGAGTGCCGACACGGAGCCGGGCTTAGGTGCCGACGTGGAGCCGGGTTTAGAGTGTTGAGGGGAGGCTCGGGCTTGGAGTGCCGAGGGGAGCCGGGCTTGGAGTGCCGACGCGGAGCCGGGCCTAGAGTGCCGACGAGGAGGCTCGAGCTTGGAGTGACGACGCGGAGTCAGGCTTCAAGTTCTGACGCGGAGCCGGGCTTGGAGTGAAGCAGAATCACTCAAGGACATGTCAATGAGAATATTCTAAATAGTATTCTAGTAGACAGATTCAAGCTAAGGAAATTAACAAACTATTGATAATACCAACGTAGGTTGTCTGCGTTCCAAGTGCGGGGGAGAGGCTTCCCATCCAGCCCCTCAACTTTGTATGTGTTGGAAATTGTATCCTAAATCCAATCATTTGATGATTGTGCTAATGTAAATTACATGTAAATTGATATATTAATAAAAGTTATTTGGCAGTTTATTCATTACAAGAACATCTTCTTAAAACTCCTAATAGTAATGAAGCCCTCAGGATCTTCCTTCACGATAAAGGAGGATTTATCTTTGAAGGTCCTCAAAAGAGTTCGCGACCAAATGATATACTATGATAGGGCCATAGTACTATCAATTATAGGACGTTGTATATCATATTTGTTGGTTATCCTCTTAACCAAGGAGTGTAGAGATACTGGTATGACATACAGGTGAAAGTGTAGGAGTACATTTCACCGAACGTGACTCATTTACGGATACTTTACTGTCAAGAGTTAACCGAGAAGATATAGGTATAAGTATCCTTCAGACCTAAAGATCACAACCAGTGACTTACAAGCAACTCATTGTACTTAGGTGCCGGACTACTTGGATTTCTAATCCAGCTACGAAAGGTTACTGGGTGCAGTCAAGTACTTGTGGTAGTCAGTTGTAGATCAAGATGGAATTTGACCTATCCCGTTAAAAGGAGAAATGCTTGTGTTTCAATTTAGCAAGACCTTGGCCAAGGCACTTCATGTGAAA
Source organism: Calamus simplicifolius (assembly GCA_900491605.1). Taxonomy (NCBI): domain Eukaryota; kingdom Viridiplantae; phylum Streptophyta; class Magnoliopsida; order Arecales; family Arecaceae; genus Calamus; species Calamus simplicifolius. The sequence goes on along the minus strand of UESW01004563.1, from coordinate 101,830 downwards.
GTCACATGATCACTAAAATTGAAATCACTTTATGGATTTGCTATTTAGAGTTGATAGGCTCTTAAGCCATCCTTAGCATTTGTGGTTAAGAGGATGAATTATATGGTAACTGTTTCTTAGGGTTCTTGGAGTTTGCTCGGCAACTCTTTGACCTATCCGAACATTGGGTTCCATTGCTAGATGGCACATCGATTAGTATAGAAAGTTGTTTCTATGCTATCGGCTTAGGTTCGAACCTAGAGAGTCACATGCATAGAAATTTCCTAGGATGATCTATTTGCTGATCAACGATTGAGAATCGTAAATGATTTAATTAATCAATTTAATTGATTGAATTATCTCAATTCGGTTAAGTACAAGCGAATAAGATTCAATTTGGTTTAAGTCTATTAGAAGGATTAATCAATTTCAAATAATGATTTGAAATTAGACTTGATTTGGATTTAAATAGATTCAGGACTAGCCAAATTTGATTTGGGCTAGGACCATGATCTATGTAGGTTCGGTCCAATAAATTCAGATCAGCTTAAACCAAAACCTGAACCCAAACCTCTCGCATAAGTATCTCACATGATGAGATTAAATTCTCATGTAAAATTTAATATATTAATTTAATCTTCTTCAAACCATTTTCGTCGGAATTCTAAGGGTTAGAATTAAAGTGGAATTAATGTGCCACTTTGAATTAATGAGACGATGGAATTCTAAGTGATTAGAATTCATATCTCTTTGGTTTTCACTGAACGTCGGAATTAAACAAAAGGTTGGTCTCTTTGGTTTTCACCGAACGTCGGAATTAAACAAAGGCTGCATCTCTTTGGTTTTAACCGAATGACAGAATTCTAAGAGTTAGAATTGAGCCTATAAATTGGAGGACATCCCTCACCAGATTACAAAAACGAGATGTTATGGATTGAATTTCTAAAGAGTTAGAATAGAAAATCCCGGTGTAATTCTAGTGTCAGAAAAAGTTTGGTGGATCTTGGAAGAAATTCAAGTGGAAGGATTCAAGATCAGCAAAATTATTTTTTCGTGAGCTAGCACTCCCAGGAATCCGATCATTCGGGGGCTTCGCGTGGACGATACTAGAGGTCGGACGATTGAACAGCTGCAGAGCATAAAGGATTTACCTACTGTTCTTAAGGTGAGTGATTTGATCCCTAAATCTTAAGGCAGGCTTCAAGACGAGTAGTATGACTTCTCATCTTGAAGATTAAGATATGATCTTAATTATTTAATTTATATGCATTATTTAGATCAAACGATCTTATAATATAAGGCAAAGATATGATCTTGATGCATGTTAGATAGATTAATATGTAATCTTTAAATTTCCGCATTGATAATTGTTATCAAAATTAAAATATGCATGCCTCGAAGATTATTTCTCCAAACAATTGGTATCAGAGCGTGGTTTCATCTTGATCTAATTTATTGCATAGAAATTAATGTTCTTATTAATTGTGTAATTATAGCTAAAACGATTCATCTGGCTATTAGGTCACAAATGGATTAAAAATCCAAATTACCCATTCAATGAGGTATTCTGTGACATATTGCCGTGCGGTTGATGCTTGTCAAAAGATAATTTAAATTGATCTTTGGCACCAAAACACAGATTATACACACTCTCAAGAGAGGTTTTATATTTGATACATATTGATGTTGTATAAAAGCATGATATTTGCATGTTTAGTATAAAAACATAGATATGATATATGATGGCTTATAGTCTATGTTATGAAACATATAAATATTTATGAGAGTTTTATTTGAATGTCAAATATTAATTTATAATCTTTTTAGATATGATATAATATAGAAATTATTAGTAGTAACATAATGCAAGTGATGCTTGATTGAAATATATGACATGTAAACAAGAAATATATTTAATCTTTTGGGTTAGCTAAATTGGGTCCATAAAGGGTTAGACCATAAGGTTTAAATCAACTGGACTAAAAGAGTATTTGATCAAATCTAAATTAATTAGATTAGGTTAAGAATGCTCTAAACCAAACAATAGTTGTAGTTGATCATGTCCTTCTCTTTGATTAAACCAAATGGAAGTAGATTAGGCTCCGTGGTTGAGCATGAATCTCTTAGATGGTCAAATCAAAATTGGTTAACCATATGATGTCAAGGTGAGTTGGCAAGTTGCTCTAGGATCAACGATCGAATGGTTTTTAATTGGGAGCTACTCGTATTGATGTGTCTTTAACGAGTTAATGGCATATCCATTCCATCGGCCTCACTTACCTGGTCATCATAGTGAACCATTTATGATTCAGATCATTTACCTGATTCAGGTTGACCCATGCCTGTAAGGAAATCAGTTTGACTGATTAAGGTGCCACTTAAACTGATATAATCTTGTCTCATTAAACTGACTTCATAGATTTAGTGGAAGAACTTGATTAGTCAATTTATCTTTAGATTATTAAATCCTCTAAAATTATTAGGTCCTTAAAATGAAATAGTTATATATAACTAGATCAAAGCCTCCCATTAAGGTGGGTGATAATGAGTCCGATGTCTTGATAATCATTGGAGGCACTCCATGCCTGGTGCTTGTCAACCATCGAAATTATCATTCATTATATGATAAGTCAGTGTAACTATTACATAGACAATCAGGTGGGCCGAGCTTCACTTGGGCTTGGTTGTCTATTGATAGGTTACACTGATTATATCATTTAATGGTTGGACCTAACCAGAACTTTCAGTGGAGGCACTTCATGCCTGCTAAAGAGGATCATGGGGCAAAACCGAACACTAAGAATTGTTTGGGAAACAATTAGTTTTGAACCTACTCTTAGATGCATATGGGTTGGCCAAGCTTTACTTGGGCCTGTATGTAGTCTATATAGATCTTAGTGCCCACTAAAGAATTAAGAATAATTCTTCGAATTGGGGTGTAAAGGCTGCCAATTTGAATAAAATAGTGGGAGAATCTTTAGACTAAAGTCCAAGTCTTTAGACTGAATCAATTTATATACTAATAAACTTTAGTTTTTCCTTATGCAGAACATGGCCACTAATTTATCATTAAGGTCCCTATTGGATAGTGACAAGTTGAATGGTTCAAATTTTAATAGCTGGTTCAAAAAACTTAAGATCGTCCTTAAGCATGAGAGGATTCTATATATTCTGAATAATCCTGCACCAAAGATACCTGATGATGCAAACACCCAAAGTTCTGACAAAGATACTTATTATAAGTGGCTTAATGATAGAACAAGCGTACGTTGCATCATGCTAGCAGCAATGAACGATGAATTCAGTCACCGATTCGAGAATGCTCAGCCGAAAGAAATCATTCAAGCGTTGAATGAATCTTTCGGCACACCTGATGATGTTGAAAGGCACAAGACTAGTTGTACTATTTTTAATGCTCGAATGAGGGATGGATCTCCTATCATTGATCATGTATTGTACATGATCGAGAAGATAGAACTCCTAAGCAAGCTCGGCTTTCCCTACATGAGCAGTTGGAAAAGATGCAATCCTGAATTTCTTGCCTCCATCCTTCCGACCTTTCCTTACTCATTTTCGAATGACAAAGACTGCAGTCAACTACCACGGTTTGTTAGGGTTGTTACAGAACTTTGAGAAGGATAACCAGCTCTCTAAGGGTTTAGTTAATGTGGTTGAAGGATCTAAGGTAGGGCGTCAATCCTTTGGGAAAGGGAAGAAGAAAAAGAATAAGAAAAATGTGCAACATGCTAGGACATCTATAAGTGGTCAAATGCAAAAGAAGAAAGTTGATAAAAGTCAAGTTGAATGCTTTCATTGCAAGATGCAAGGGCACTGAAAGAGGAACTGTCCTCTTTACATTGCCACACTTGACAGGCCAAAGAAGAAAAAGGGACAAGATGTTGCTCAACAAGGTATTTATATGATAACACCTTGTAATTTTTTTATATATGATAATCAGACCTGGGTATTGGATACCGGGAGTCCTTTTAATATTTGCAATTCATTACAGGGACTACAGGTCATTAGAAGATTTGAGGACAATGAAAGATTCCTTAATATCGGCGATGGAAGATTAGTTCCAATTCTGGCATTAGGAGTTCTTGAAATAGTTTTCAATAGAAATGTCATTATACTAAATGATTGTCATTTTTGCCCAACGTTCTTGTTGAACATAATTTTTGTAGGCCTTTTGGCCAAAAGTCATTATGAAATTTTAATAAAGGATGTTACTTTGAATATCATTATGAATGGAGTCACTGTAATGACTGGGCATTTATCAAATGCATCTATATATTATCACAGCCTGTAAATATAGTGTACAAATAAGTAAGCGCCCTAAAATAACTGATGTCACAAATATTTATCTTTGGCACCATCGGTTGGGTCATATCAATAAGAACAGATTAAACAGGTTAACTCAGGAGGGCATCCTTCGAATTGATGATTGTGAATCATGAACTACCTGTGAATCATGTCTTCTTGGTAAAATGACCAAGTCATCTTTTACTGAAAAAGGTGAAAGAGCCAAAGAGCTATTGGGTCTAGTACATACTGATGTATATGGACCAATGAGCACTTGTGCCAAAGGTGGATATTACTACTTCATTAATTTTACATATGACCTTTCTAGGTTCGGTTATGTCTATCTTATGAGACATAAATCTGAGTCGTTTGAAATGTTTATGTCTATCTTATGAGACATAAATCTGAGTCGTTTGAAATGTTCAAACTATATCATAAAGAAGTAGAAAAATAAACAGAAAAATGTATTAAGACCCTTCAATCAGATCGAGGAGGCGAATACCTTTCAAATGACTTTGTGACATATTTAAGGAAGAATGGGATTCTCTCCCAATGGGCTCCTCTAGGAACACCGCAGTATAACGGTGTGTCGGAAAGAAGGAATCGAACTCTGTTAGACATGGTTCGGTCCAGATGGATTTTGCAAGCTTGCCAATATCATTTTGGGGATATGCATTAGAATTAGCTTGTCATATTCTCAATAAGGTTCCAAGTAAGTCTGTTTCTAAAACTCCACATGAGATGTGGTATGGACATAAACCGGTTATCACCTATATGAGAGTCTAGGGGTGTCCGGCTTATGTGAAACATGCAAAATCAGACAAACTTGAACCCAAATTTGACAAATATTTTTTTATCGGCTATCCGAAAGAAACCAAATGATATTACTTCTACAATACTGAAGAACAAAAGTTGTTCATTAGTAATAGAGCAGTTTTTCTTGAAAAGGAGTTCCTTAGTGAAGGAACAAATAGCTCTAATATTGAACTTGAGGAAGTTCATCAAGTAGAAGGAATAACACAAATCAGTGAACCCTTAGAATCTGAGTTGATTAGATCAAACTCAAAACCCATTTTAGATGCACCATTAAAGCGATCTGGTAGAGTACCACATCAATCGGACAGATACTTTGGTTTCTTGGTCCAAAACAAAGATCATGTTGAACTCGATGAGAACAATGAGGATCTGATCACCTATATGGATGCTATGCAAAGGACTGACTCTAATAAATGGCTTGATGCCATGAAATTCGAACTTGATTCCATGAAGAAAATAATGTATGGACATTAGTTGACCCACCCGAAGGGATAAAATCCATAGGGTGTAAGTGGGTTTTCAAAAGAAAAAGAGGCGCAGACGAAAAGGTAGAGACCTACAAAACACGTTTGGTTACCAAGGGGTATCATCAACGTTATGGTATTGAATATGACAAAACATTTTCTCCTGTGGCAATGCTGAAATCCATTCAGATTATGATAGCTATAGCAGCACACTTCGATTATGAGATTTGGCAGATGGATGTTAAAACTGCTTTTTTAAATGGTAATTTAGAAGAACATGTGTGTATGATACAGCCTAAAGGTTTCATATCTGAAGACGAGTCTAAAGTGTGCAGGCTATAAAAGTCCATTTATGGACTTAAGCAAGCATCTATGAGTTGGAACATACGATTTGATAATATGATCAAATCTTATGGCTTTGTTAAGAATAAAGAAAAACCTTGCATTTATAAATGGGCTAATGGTTTCGTTATTATATTTCTTGTATTATATGTGGATGATATTCTCTTAATCGGGAATGATATCCCTGCATTACAAGGAATAAAGACATGGTTATCATCATAATTCTCCATGAAAGATCTGGGAGAAGCCTCCTACATCCTAGGGATGAAGATCTATAGAGATAAATCTAAGAGGATGCTTGGTTTATCCTAATCTATGTGCATTGACACCGTGCTAAAGAGGTTTAGCATGGAGAATTCCAAGAAAGGCTATCTTCCAATAGGCCATGGAATTCATCTTTCTAAGAAGGATTGTCCGACAACTCCTAATAAAAGAGAACATATGAGTCAAATTTCATATGCTTCGGTAGCGGGATAGATTATGTACACCATGACATATACAAGACCAGATGTGGCATACTCACTAGGAGTAGTGAGTAGATACCAATCTGATCCAGGAGAAAAAACTGGCAAGTTGTTAAGACAATCCTTAAGTATTTAAGAAATACTAAGGACCAGTGGTTAGTTTATAGAGAGTCTGATTTGAAACTTGTTGGATATACTGATTCCAGTTTTCAATCAGATCATGATGATAGCAAAAGTGTATCGGGTTTTGTGTTTATCCTAAATGATGGAGTTATTTGCTGGAAAAGTTTCAAGCAATATACAGTGGCAGATTCGGTGTGCGAGGTAGAGTACATCGCTGCATCAGATGCTGCAAAAGAAGCTGTGTGGCTGCGAAAGTTTACTCTAAGCTTGAAGTGGCACCTTCCATAGATGGACCAGTCCTGTTGTACAGTGACAGTACTAGTGTCATAGCTCAAGCAAAGGAACCACGAGCACATCAGCGCACCAAGAACATACTGCGCCGGTTTCATCTTATTCGAGAGATTGTAGACCGAGGTGACATAAATCTTCAGAAGATTGACAGAAAGAAAAACCTAGGTGACCCATTTACTAAATGAGTGGCTTTAGGCTAAGTGGGAATTTATTGGGAATTATATCCTAAAGCCAATCATTTGATGATTGTGCTAATATAAATTGCATGTAAATTGATATATTAATAAAAGTTATTTGGCAGTTTATTCATTACAAGAACATCTTCTTAAAACTCATAATAGTAATGAAGCCCTCAGGATCTTCCTTCACGATAAAGGAGGATTTATCTTTGAAGGTCCTCAAAAGAGTTTGTGACCAAATGATATACTATGACAGGGCCATAGTACTATCAATTATAGGATGTTGTATATCATATTTATTGGTTATCCTCTTAACCAAGGAGTGTAGAGACACTGGTATGACATACAGGTGAAAGTGTAGGAGTACATTTCACCGAATGTGACTCATTTCCAGATACTCTGCTGTCAAGAGTTAATCCGAGAAGATATAGGTATAAGTATCCTTCAGACCTAAAGATCACAACCAGTGACTTACAAGTAACTCATTGTACTTAAGTGCCGGACCACCGGATTTCTAATCCAGCTACGAAAGGTTACTGGGTGCAGTCAAGTGCTTGTGGTAGTCAGTTGTGGATCAAGATGGAATTTGACCTATCCCGTTAAAAAGAGAAATGCTTGTATTTCAATTTAGCAAGACCTTGGCCAAGGCACTTCATGTGAAAGTCACATGATCACTAAAATTGAAATCACTTTATGGATTTGCTGTTTAGAGTTGACAGGCTCTTAAGCCATCCTTAGCATTTGTGGTCAAGAGGATGAATTATACGGTAACTATTTCTTAGGGTTCTTGGAGTTTGCTCGGCAACTCTTCGACCTATCCGGATGTCGGGTTCCATTGCTAGATGGGCACATTGATTAGTATAAAAAGTTGTTTCTATGCTACCGGCTTAGGTTCGAACCTAGAGAGTCACACGCATAGAAGTTTCCTAGGATGATCTATTTGCTGATCAACGATTGAGAATCGTAAATGATTTAATTAATCAATTTGATTGATTGAATTATCTCAATTGGGTTAAGTACAAGTGAATAAGTTTCAATTTGGTTTAAGTCTATTAGAAGGACTAATCAATTTCAAATATTGATTTGAAATTAGACTTGATTTGGATTTAAATAGATTCAGGACTAGCGAAATTTGATTTGGGCTAGGACCATGATCTATGTAGGTTCGGTCCAATAAATTTAGATCAGCTTAAAGCAAAACCTGAACCCAAACCTCTCGCATAAGTATCTCACATGATGAGATAACTAAAATCTGAGAGATTAAATTCTTATGTAAAATTTAATATATTAATTTAATCTTCTCCAAACCATTTCTGTCAGAAATTTAAGTGTTAGAATTAAAGTGGAATTAATATGCCTCTTTGAATTAACGAGACGATGGAATTCTAAGTGATTAGAATTCATATCTCTTTAGTTTTCACCGAACATCGGAATTAAACAAAAGGTTGCGTCTCTTTGGTTTTCACCGAACGTCGGAATTAAACAAAATGTTGCGTCTCTTTGGTTTTAACCGAACGGAAGAATTCTAAGAGTTAGAATTGAGCCTATAAATTGGAGGACATCACTCACCAGATTACAAAAATGAGATGTTATGGATTGAATTTCTAAAGAGTTAGAATAGAAAATCCTGGTGTAATTCTGGTGTTAGAAAAAGTTTGGTGGATCTTGGAAGAAGATTCAAGTGGGAGGATTCAAGATCAGCAAAATTGTTTTTCCGCGAGCTAGCACTTCCGGGATTCCGATCATTCGGGGGCTTCGTGTGGACGATACTAGAGGCCAGACGATTGAACGACTGCAGAGCACAAAGGATTTACCTACTGTTCTTAAGGTAAGTGATTTGATCCCTAGATCTTAAGGCAGGCTTCAAGACGAGTAGTATGACTTCTCATCTTGAAGATTAAGATATGATCTTAATTATTTAATTTATATGCATTATTTAGATCAAACAATCTTATAATATAAGGTAAAGATATGATCTTGATGCATGTTAGATAGATTAATATGTAATCTTTAAATTTCCGCATTGATAATTGTTATCAAAATTAAAATATGCATGCCTCGGAGATTATTTCTCCCTTCAGTATGCTCCGTGGTGAAGCGCCTCCGTGACTCGATAGGGCCCTTCCCATCTTGGCGCTAGCTTGCCTCCCTCTGTCAGCTTTGAAACTTCAACTCGCCTGAGGACTAGATCTCTGGGACAGAACGTCATGGGACGTACTCGGGCATTGTAGTATCTGGCCGCCCGCTAATGGAAGGCCACCATCCGGAGCTGCGCTCGGTCTCGTAGTTCTTCCACTAGGTTGAGGTTGGCCTGCAGTTGATTTGGGTTGTCCCCCTCACTGTATAACTCCGTCCGGGGCTCAGGACACCTATTTCCACATGAATGACAGCTTCAGACCCGAAGACCAGGCTAAAAGGAGTCTCTCCGGTGGGGGCTCACGGCGTTGTGTGGTAGGCTCACAGCACACTGGGGAGCTCTTCCACCCACTGTCCTTTGCAGTCATCTAGCCAGGCCCTAAGACCTTGAAGAATAATGCGGTTGGTCACCTCGGCCGCGCCATTGATCTGGGGATGCCCTACAGAGGTGAACCGCTGATGAATGCCTAGCTCGGTGCAGAACTCCCGAAAGGCCGTGTTGTCAAACTGCCGGCCATTGTTAGTGACGAGAGTATGCGGCAGCCCAAACCGGCATACTATAGATTTCTAGAAGAAGGATCTCACCTTGCCCTCGGTGATCTTGGCGAGTGCTTCGGCCTCGATCCACTTGGTGAAATGGTCGACGACTACTAGTAGGAATTTGCGCTGTCCGGAAGCTGGAGGGAATGGACCCAGGATGCCCATACCCCACTGGGTGAAGGGCCAAGATGCAGCTAGGGGGGTTAGCTGGGACGTCGGTTGCCGCTAGATGTTGGCATGGCGTTGACAACTGTCGCATTTCCTGACAAGCTCGGATGCATCCTCCCTCATTGTCAACCAATAGTATTCCTGTCGTAGGGCTTTGTGTGCCAGGGCTCTGCCCCCAGGTGACTTCCATATATGCCCTCATGGATTTTCCGCAGGATATAATTCGCTTCCATGAGGCCGACACACCTGAGGACCGGGTACGAAAACAACCTTCGATAGAGCTTTCTTTCCATTATTAGAAACTTTGGGGCCCACCGCTTGAGCAACTTAGCCTCAGCCGGGTCTTCAGGGAGGGCGCTGTTGGTGAGATACTGGACATAAGCGTCCATCCAAGAAGGCTCTTGCTCGACTGGCAGGGCTTCTTATGTTGCTTTGACACTTGGGGCTTCCAGATGCTCTATGTAAGCTCTTCTCAAAGTCCCATCGACTGAGGTAGCAAGTCGGGATAGGGCGTCAGCTCGAGCGTTCTCCCCTCGAGGAATATAGCTGACGCTGAAGTAGGCTAAGGAAGAGGCTTATGACTGCACCATACTCAAGTAACGGGACATGATAGGATCCTGTGCCTCATACTCCCCTGTGATTTGGCCAGTGACTAGCTGGGAGTCAGTGAATGCTCTAAGGCGCTTCACCCCGAGCTCCCGGGCCAATCTTATTCCGAACAGTAGGGCCTCATACTCCGCCTGATTATTGGTGGCTGGGAAGAGAAAATGGAGAGCGCACTTGGTTACAACTCCGTCCAGATTAGCCAGGATAAGGCCCGCTCCGCTCCCTTGGGAATTTGATGCTCCATCCACATGAAGGATCCATTCATCCTCTCTGGTCCCAGGAGTTGAGGGGTTTGCATGGGACTCTTCTGGTTGCTCCTCGCCCCAGGTGCATTCAATCAAGAAATCTGCTAGGACCTGAGATTTCATAGCCGACCGGGGATGAAAAGATAGGTTGAATTCTCCCAGCTTGAGCGCCCACTTCACCAATCGGCCCGAAGTGTCCGAACGAGCAAGAATCGCCTTGAGTGGTTGGTCCATGACCACTACGATCGGATGAGCTTGAAAATAGGGTCAGAGGCGCTAGGCGGACACAATCAACGCGAAGATAATCTTCTTGATTCTCGAATACCTAGTCTCTGCGTCATGAAGCACCTTGCTGGTGTAATACACTAGCTTTTGCGTTTCGTCGGTGTCCATGCAAACCAGCACAGAACTGACAACTTCGGGAGAAGCCGCGAGGTACAGAAGAAGTTCTTCTCCACCCCTCGGCTTGGACAACAGTGGCGGGGTGGATAGAAATTCTTTCAGTCCCTCGAAGACCTCCTGGCACTCCCTTGTCCATTCGAATCCGTTGACCTTGCACAGCACCTTGAAGAAAGGCAAACATCTCTCAGCAGACTTGGACAGAAAATGGCTCAAGGCCGCCACCCTTTCCGTCAAGCGTTGCACTTCCTTCTTATTGGCAGGAGACCTCATGTCCAAGATGGCTCGGACTTTATCAGGGTTCACCTCGATTCCTTGTTGGGTCACCATGAAACCCAAGAACTTGCTGGCTGTCACTCTAAAAGCACACTTGCATGGGTTTAGCCTCATCTGGTATCGGCGGAGGTTGCCAAAGGTCTCCGTCAGGTTGGCGATATAGTTGGTGGCACGAACACTTTTTGTTAGCATGTTGTCCACGTATACCTCCATGTTGTGTCCGATCTAGTCCTTGAAGACTTTGTTCATTAGCCTTTGGTAAGTGGCCCCCGCGTTCTTCAGTCTGAACGACATCACCTTGTAATAATATATTCCCTTCTCGGTTATGAAAGAGGTAGCTTCCTCGTCTGCCGGGTTCATCCTGATTTGGTTATGCCCAGAGAAGCCATCCATGAAGCTAAGGATCTCATGACCAGACATAGCGTCCACCAGTTGGTCGATCCGAGGCAAAGGAAAGCTGTCCTTGTGGCATGCTTTGTTGAGGTCGTGAAGTCTACACACATCCTCCAGCTCCCGTTGGCCTTACGGACCATCACGACGTTAGCCAACCAGTCGGGATAGTGAACTTTCCGAATGTAGCCTGCAGCTTTCAGCTTGCGAATTTCCTCGTCAATGGCCTTATGCCTATCTGGGGCAAAACTCCTCTTCTTCTATCGAACGGGCCGGCATTCTGGCTTGAGGTTGAGTCGATGAGTGATTATCTCCTCAGGGATGCCTGGCATATCAGATGACGACCATGCGAATATGTCGGAGTTGGCACGCAGGAAAACAAGGAGTTAATCGCATGCTTCTTCTAGAAGCAGCGCTCTGACCTGCATAGTTCTCGTTGGGTCCTCCCCCAAGGGGAAGGTTAGGAGGCGCTCAGTGGGCTCTCCTCTCCTTTCCAAGTCTCGAGGGTCGAGCGGTTCAGGCGCTGCTGTCGGCACCGCCTCTTGTGGACTGGGGGCTAAGTGGTAGCAGAGCGATGGTGGGCTCTGTTCTCCCTTCATTTCTTCGACCCCTTCATCGGTGGGGAACCTCACCAGCAATCTCTTAGTGGAGGTAATAGCATCTAACAGATTCAAGCCAGGCCTTCCCAAGATAGCGTTGTAAGCCAATGGAACCCGGACCACCAAGAAGTTTATGACTACCATACTCTGACATGATGGAGTCCTAGTGGTGATAGGGAGAGTGATTTCCCCTTTGACCCTCACAGAATCTCTAGTAAAACCCATCAAAGGTGTGGTGACGGGTCAGAGAGAAGAGTTAGACAGGTTCATCTGAACAAAGGCTTCGTAGCTCAAAACATCAACAGAACTTTCACTATCTACTAAAATTCTCTTTACAGGGTATTTGACTATTGTCATAGATACGATGACGCTGTCGTCATGTTTGTTAACTACCCCATCCAAGTCCTTTCTAAAGAAAGGAATTACAGAATCTAACCCCTCATGCCGTCTCTTTGAATTGATGCCTGCTCCCCAGGAAATCATGGCTATCGTCTTCTCATCGGGGTGTTGTCCACACCGATTTGAGGTGCAGAGGCACCGACGGACCCAGAGCAGGGGGGTTTCCTCTTCAGTGTCATGACCGTAGTCTCGGTGATACCGGCAGTAGAGCTCCTTGCTACGGGGGATCCCTGACTTTATGGGGGGCGGACGTCGAAAGTAGGGCTCATCCTCGATTTCTAACAGGATGTGAGATATTGGAGCTAGGAGAGGAGTGAACTGCTCCTTGGGAACAAGCGTCTGAGGCTGATTGTCTGAGCGATGAGGAGGCTTAGACTTCGTGGATCGTCCTCCAGCAGGCTTCGTGGACATCAATTTCTTGCTAGAACCTTTGTCGACCTCTCTCTTAGTAAAGTCTGCTTCGTCGGCGCGAATGTACTTCTGCGCCCGGCTCAACAGTTCGGTGTAGGAGCTGGGAGGCTTCTTATATAGGGAATAGGCAAATCTGGAAGGACGAAGCCCTCGCTTCAGGGCTAGGATGGCTACAGAGTCCTCCAAGTTATAAAAATCGAGTGCGGTCTCCTTGAACCGAGCAACGAAATCCTTCAGAGTTTCGCCGCTCCTTTACTGGACAGCAAATAAACTATCAGCCACTCGAGGGATCTTCCGGTATGCATCAAAGTGGGCCAAGAAAGATCGCTTGAGTTGTCTGAAAGAATTGATACTGCGCGGTGGCAAACGGGAATACCATGCGCGCGTCACCTTCCGAAGTGTGGCCGAAAAGGCAACACACAGGAGAGAGTTCGTTGCTCTCTGGACTTGCATGAGGACCTTGTAGCTCTCCAAGTGGTCCAAAGGATCCGTCATGCCGTCGTACGGGTCCAACTGGGGGAGACGAAACCGAGGTGGGACCGGCTCCTCCATGATGCGGCGAGAAAGCGGGGGACGATGGACGTAGTCCATCTCGTGAGGGTTGGCAATCCGATGACTAAGCTCCTCCAATCGCTGATGATACTCATCAAGCCGCCGTTCAGCCCGATGAGCGGCCTTCCTGTCGGTGTCTTCTTTAGAGGAGTCGAAATATGAGGATGGGGAAGACCGCCGGTGCAGGGAGTGCACATGTCTTGGTTCCTTCTCTCCATGCTGCCGGTGGGAGCGATCAGAATGGCAGGAGAGAGATCGCCATCGCTTTGAGGTCTCCCGATGGTGAGGTTTAGGGAGCGAGTGGTGGGAGGCCTCAGGAGGAGTCTTGCCCTGATGAGGTTGACTGGCTCCATGACCCTCCACATGAGGCGGAGGGGGTTGAGGTGGCAATGGCATGGTGGCAAAGCAGTGTTCCTACAGTCCTTGTACCACCGTCATCAGATCTTGTACTTGATTAATCAGGACGTCAAGCTGATCGGACTGGCTAGCCTATGGTGGTGCAAGAGAAGGAACATGAAGGTTGGCCTCCAATTATTCAGCCCACGGGAGGCGTTCTGCGGCATGGCTGGTGGAAGCTTCCTGAGCTCGCGTCGTCACCATCATCTTCCTTGCAGAAGTTGAGTGGTCGCAGATGCGTAAGGGTGAATGTCTATCTGCTGGCCCCCCTTCCTGGCACGCCAATCTATTGCCATCAAATCACTTGCAGTGAGCGTTAGGTGAACTGAAATCTCCACGGGCCTTCAGAAACGCAGAGAGATCGCCTTCTTCTTCTTCTAAAAGCCTGCAAAAAGTCTTGGACCGGTGATTCCGGCGGGGACCCTCCGACGCTCAAGTTAGTGACTCGTAGCACTGGAGTTTTCGTATTAAAGTAGTGCTTGAGAGAGCCCTGTTAGGGGTTGGCTCTTATGTACCTGTTCGGGGTCCCTCTTATCCTTCCATGATAATAGCCGGGGATCTTCCCTTCTGTTGAGATCGGCTTTGTAGATTAACGCTGGGTGGTTAGATACGTTCGGCGAATATCTGCAAGAGTGTAGTTCCTGTAACTGCTCATGATCTTGGTAAAAAGTAGGCGAGTGGATTGCGTTGTATAGTTTCAAGTCCGTTCAGCATTGAAATTCGGCTTCATGATTGGAATTGCGTCAATGGCTGAGATTGGAGCTGGAATTAGAGTCGGGGCCGAGGCCAGGAGCCGACGCTGGAGCCGAGGCTGAAACCAGGAGCCGAGGCCGAAGCTGAGGCTGAGGCCAAAGCCAGGAGCCGATGCCAGAGCCGAGGCCGAAGCCAGGAGCTGAGGCCGAAGCTAGGAGCCAATGCCGGAGCCAAGGCCAAAGCCAGGAGCCGAGGCCGGGGCCGAAATCGAAGCCCGAGGCCGAAGCCAGGAGCCAAGGCCAAAGCTGAGGCCAGGGCCGAGGCCGAAGCCAGGAGCCGAGGCCAAAGCCGAGGCTGGGGCCGAGGCCGAAGCCAGGAGCCGATGCCAGAGCCGAGGCCGAAGCTAGGAGCCGATGCTGTAGCCGAGGCTGTGGCCGATCAAAATTATTACCCTTGCTTTAAAGGCTGCGCGCGTTTGTTACAGTGCTACCAGGAGGGATGGTTAGTCACATCACAAGTTAGTGATCAGAATCACAACCGTGAGCTTGAAGAAGCTTGAATGAGAGTTAAGAAGAAGACGATCAAATTCTTTAAGTGTTTGCTTCAATGTTCATACCTTGGTCAAGGATTTCTCTTATCCGTTTTGTTGCTGCTTGGGGTCTACGTGGCTTGTTGGATAAGATTGGAATCTCATGATGAGCCATGATTTTTGCCAATAGAATGTCAGAACTAGTGGAGTTGGATTCATCCTATCGGAACTGGATGAGGGATACTTTATGGCAGATGATCACCTTTTGAGGCTCATCTGGCCAAAGTCATTAAAACTTTATAATGAATGATAACTTTTTAAGTTCGTCTGATTCAGACAATTAAAGCTTCATGATAGATTATGACTTGTTGGGCTTATATCAGAATCAGCAGAGTTTGTCTTATTAGACACATATAAATCAGAGATGATTGGCGGGCCTGTCCTTGTCAGAAGTGAAGGCTTGTTTGGGAAGCCAATAGTTGAATTCAGGGATGAAAGGGAGCTGGGGCCGCCTCTGGGCTGCTTTGTGAGCTGAGGCCACCTAGGAGCCGCCTATGAGCTGGGACCGTCTCTAAGCCACTTTGTGAAATGGGGCCTGCCTAGTAGCCACCTAGGAGCCGGAGCCGCCTAGGAGCCGGGGTCGCCTCTGGGCCGCTTTGTGAACTAGGGCCGCCTAGGAACCGCCTATGAGCTGGAGCCGCCTCTAGGCCACTTTGTGTTCTGACGATTCCCGCCGTTGGGTAATTTTGGCCGTTAATTTATACATGGTTCTCATCAGCCACATCATATGCCTCCCCGCTCCTGAGACTTGGCGCTCACGCGTGCAGCACGGGCTAAGAGAAAGGAGTGCATATCTCCTGCTTTTATTAATCCTTACGCGCCATAAATTAGCGGAGGTGAGCACGTGGCCTCAAGGAGGTAAAGTCTCTTCAAAGTCCTCTCAATATTTAAGGAATGACACCAAAAACAATGTGATCCACAGAGATATTGAGGAAAATACTTCTCGATCAATGAAAAAAAGGTGAGGCACCATTATTGGATTATTTTTATCTGTGTCCCATCATTAGGTGTGAATTACGGCCCTCGAAAGTCACCGAGGCACCGTATCTCAGATAGCAAAAAACTTAAGGATAGCCAGGTGAAGCTTCCACTCATGAATCTCTGCATGGCACTGTAGTGGGCGAGATGTTCAAAAATAGTGTATAAAGATTGTTTTGCCCATCTCTTTGAGCTTCTTACGTCTCCACCATCTTTCCTGTGTCCTCTTCACTTTCTAAGTCTTGAGCCCTTGCTCCTGTCCCCTTGATCTCCAGGTTAGTTTCTTCCATCTTTTTATTCTTTCATCTCATGGATTCTGACCTCCATAGAAAAGGTAAAGCCCCCATGGTTGAACCCTCCAGGGAGGAGATCCTCCAGAAATGGCATCAGGCTCCCGATGGTGTTTTCATCCGTAACTATTCAGCGACCGCAGCCGGAGCGCCACGCCACCTAGGGCCTCTCCTCTGCCCTCTAGGGCTCCTCCCCCACCTTCTAGGGCTCCTTCTCCGATTGATTCCTCTAAGTCTGTAGGCCCGGAGGGGATAGAATCTACCATGACCACCCAGGATGTAAAGAACCTTAGGGCACCTTTCCCCTCGTCCTAGTGACAGGGTGACCTCCAATCAGTCTGGTGGGATCGCCTTATACAAGGAGTTCTTCAGGAGCGGGCTTCGTCTTCCTTTTCAATCTTCTGGATAGGTATGATCTTATCCCGGCGTAACTAACTCCGAACTCCATTCGGATTATCTATGCCTTTTTAGTACTTTATCATTTCCATGGTCTTTCTACTTGGATCTCCTTGTTCCAGGCCTTATATAAACTCCGCAATCTTAATAAATCTGGGTGGTGGAGCTTTGCCTCCAGACCTAAGAGATCCCTCAAGCTCGACCTTCCTTCCAAGATTAAGGGATGGAAATCCCGATTTTTCTTTGTCCATTTGGACGGGGTGAAGAGGGTTGAGGCATCCCTGACACCAGCCCTAATAAAAATGCGATGGTGAACGAGGAGGACCGAGAGGTGTTCGACTCGCTGCTGTCATCCATCATCCCCCCCTTCGAGAGTTGTCATTAGAGGTTAACCTCCATGAAGCCAGTGCAGTGTCAGCATCGTCAGCACCGGCGCTTGGTGAGCGCCATATCTCTTAGCCATCTTTTTTTTTGACCTTCGCTCTTTTTGCTTCTCTATGCAGCAATGAAATTTTCTTCTGATTTTTTGATGGTGGCCCTCCGAAAAAGGAAAGAGGCCATTGGTGACAAGGTGAAGGCAGCACCCAAAAAGCATCGCCGAGAAGAGCAGGGTGGGCCATCCCAACCCCCCATGGTTCCTTTTGCGGCTCCCGAAGCTGCCCTGGTGGAAGAGCCGAGGAGGGAGGATCCCTCTGCCACAGCACCAATAGTGGGGGTTCCTCCTGCTGAGGCTGAGGTGGGGCTATCTAGGGAAGAGCCCTCGGCCGCTGCCGAACCCGAAGGTGAGACCACATCGGAAGTGAGGGTTGGAATGCCTTCGATGGTGGGTGTTGAAGAGGATGCTCCGCTGGCTACTCGGCCGACGTCAGAGGGAGGGGAGATACCTCCTACCAATGAACCTCGGAGTCGACCCTCCTGGATGACAGCGATGAACCGGGGCCAGCTGGCGGAAAGGATATTAAGGAGCTCTAGTCCCCCGACCTTCCAAGCTGAGCTCCGCTACTGATCGATCGCTGGCATTTTTGACAGTCTCTTCTCTGTCGCCCTCCAGGTAAGTTCATCGATTCCGTCTCTTCTTACTTAAATACATGATGTGAGGACTTGGGCCGTGCCCTAACTGATTAGTTCATGCAGATGTCCAATGGCCTTTTCATCCTTTGGGAGGCCTGTGCCGGGGCCATCAATAGTTGTGGACGCATTCAGGATGAGTTGAATGCCGCCAAGGCCCGGGCCGATAGCCTGGCCAACGAATTAGCTGAGGCACTGTCTCGAGAAATGAAGGTGGCCGACGACCTCCGAATCACCTAGGAGGGGAATAGTTTTTTGAAGACCCAAGTAGAGGTCACCGAGAGTAGGGCCAAGGTCACCAAGGCTAAGCTCATAGATGCCATGACGAGGCTTAGGCCGACCGAGGAGAGGCTAGAGGAGACTCTCCTCAAGTTGAATCATGCTGAGGAGAGGGCCAACAAGGCCGAGTTAGAGGCTTGGGCTGCCGTGGAGAGGTTGGCCATCGCGGAGGCGAACGATCGAGCCTCTTGGGATGGGAAGGCCGCCGCAGAGGCCCAGACCCAAGAGGCCACGGAGAAGCTGGCCGCTGCCGAGACCTAGGCTATGGAGAGGGAGGCTATCATCGAGGCCCGAGTTCAAGAAGCAATGGAGAACTACAAAAGCTCCATGGATTTTGCTACAAAGTTCAGTGAGGTGGTTCTCGATGCTTTTTTCTAAGGCTTTGAGAAGTGCAAAGAGAAAGTCTCTCGGGTCTTTAAAATAAGCGGCCTCGAAGACCTTCAGCCCGAGGATGAAGAAGAGGGTCCGAAGAGTGGCGACGCCAAAAATGGGTCAGGATTGGTGTGAACACCAAAGTTCGAAAGAGGCTTTGATCTAATTCAGTATGGCTTTAATTCTTTCATGTGTCCTATAAATAGAGTAATAATTTTAGTTCTTTGAATTTGAGTCATGTAATTAAAGTTGATTTATTTTAATTTGGGTTCTTGAGTCCAAGTATGGTCAAATTGGTTTGTATTTAGTGAGTTTAGTAGTTGGGTTCAAGAGAGGTATGGAATTGAGTTCAAGGTAAGCAAGTGAGCTTGAAGATTGGATGCATTCAACTACTCCAACATATCAATCCAAGGTGGACGCCACTTCAGCAAGCATTGTTGGGTGCCATGTCAACATCATGGTGTACACCTCATCAAGCCACATCACCACATGCCACATCACCAAGGAGAATTCAAATTCAAAGGAGCCGCCCATTTTTCTCTTCTCTTTTTAAGCTTAGTTATAAGTTGCTTCAACCTTCCACCCTTATAGCTAGCTTAGGTTGCAACTTTCCATGAAAAGCTCCATGTAATTCGAATTTTCAAAAGTTTCTTGGAGGCTTATAAATACTACTCCAAGCTCTCTTATAAAGATAATTTATAATGAATGAAAGTTGAGTTTATTTTCTTTCATTTGTGTTGCAAATGTCCTCCGAGAGAGAGTGGGTGAGAGGCCCTTAGCTACTTCAAGAAAGTCATTTCTATGCCAAGATCCATTAGTCATTCTCCATCCCATCCCATCTTTCAAGGTGCAAGAAGACTCCACAAAGAAGGCCGACCAAGCTACCTCAAATCTGCCAAGATCACCGAGAATTCTAGGTTCCAAAGAAGGTCTTCCATGACAAGAGACAGATATAAGAAGTCCTACAACTAGAGGAATCTCCTTGTCATCCAAGAACTTCATCCTTGAGTGTAAACATTTCAATCTCTGATATATTAATGGCCGGATACCCCTCTTTCAATATTTTTCGATCTAAAATATTAGAATAACTAAGCCCTAGCCTGTGTGGTTTCTTAGCCACAAAGATCCTTTTTCTTTACTATTTTGAAGGATTCTCCTCCAAGTTTAGTTTAACATGCAAATCCCTTCATGAAAATTTCTGCTCTTTTACATGAAAATGTAGCCTAGCTTTACTTTATTTTTTATTTAGTTATTACTATCTCCTCCTAGATTGCATCATTCCACTTCATCCCTCATTAGGTATCCACTGAGCCCTGAAGATCCATTTCTTCTTTTTTCCTCTTCTTTTTTTTTTTACATTATTGTAATCCGACTACAGTCAGCCTTTTTGTAGAACATTGATACTAAATTAATGAAAAGAAATTTTTCTCAAGTATAAAAGACTTAGCTTTTTGTAGCGTCTTTAGTCTGTTGGTGATCATGTCTTGGCTTTAGCCTTTGGATGCACCTTTGATCTTTTGAGTATATCTGGCGAGTTAGCAATTCGGTATGCGGACCTTATAGAAATGCTTATGCTTAGCTTCATCTTTTGGGCTTTTGCTAGAGTGTTCCTTAAATGCTAATGCCGGTCCTGCCTCGAGGGTTGATGCTGGCCTAGGAATTGACTTGGGACCTCTGAGATCATAGGACTTGAACCGTCTCGGAGGTTTCTCGCACCGGCCCGGGGGTGCCTATGATCGTGCGGCCACCGAGGTCCTTTTGAAAACTACCATGGAGGTTTCTTGCACCAGTCCAGGAGTTTGACTTGGGACCGCCGAGACCATAGGACTTGAATCATCTCGAAGGTTTCTCGCGCTGGCCCGGGGGTATCTATGATCACGGGGATGCTAAGGTCTTTTTGAAAACTACCATGGAGGTTTCTTACACCGGCCCAGGAGTTTGACTTGGGACTGCCGAGACCATAGGACTTGAACTGCCTTGAAGGTTTCTCGCGCTGGCCCGGGGGTGTCTATGATCGCAGGGCCGCCGAGGTCCTTTTGAAATTTACTAATCTCAATCGAGAAATTGAATTGAAAGTTTTTCTTATAATCATTGGCTAAATACACCCACTATTGGTAGTATCGACAAAGGTTATCCACATTCCAAGTACGTGGAATCGTCCCTCCATGAGCTCCTCAAGTTGATATGCCCCTCAATGAAGTGCTTCAATGACTCGATAGAGCTGCTCCCATTTAGGAGATAGCTTGCCTCCTTTAGTTGGATTAGATATTTTGGCTTTTCTGAGGATTAGGTCACCTGGGTGGAATGTTTTGGGGTAGACTCGAGCATTGTAATATCTCGCTGCTTATTGGCGGAAGACAACTATCCTGAGCCATGCTTGGTCTTGCGCCTCATTGATGAGATCGAGATTGGTCCTTAGCCAATCAGAATTATCTTCTTCATTATATGATTCCACCCGAAGGCTGGGAAGATCAATCTCCATCGAGATGACCGCTTCAGATCCAAAGACGAGACTAAAAGGAGTCTTCCCTATAGGGACTCTTGGAGTCATATTATACGCTCACAATACACTAGGGAGTTCCTCCACCCACTTGCCTTTGAACTCATCCAATCAGATTCTAAGTCCCCGAAGGATGGTCCAATTCATGACTTCTGCTTCTCCATTAGTCTATGAATGTTCGACAGAAGTGAATTGGTGGCAAATACCCCGTTCGGTGCAAAAGGCCTTGAATGCCGCATTATCGAACTAACGACCGTTATCAGTGATGATAGTATGGGGAAGGCCAAATCGAAGATGATAGATTTTCAAAAAAATATCTTCACCTTGCTCTTAGTGATTTTGGCTAATGCCTCGACCTCAGCCCATTTGGTGAAATAGTCGATGGCGATAATTAAGAACCTCTGTTGGCCTGAAGCTAGTGGGAATGGTCTAAGGATGTCCATCTCTCACTGAACGAAAGGCCACGGAGCAGAGAGCAAACTTAGCTGAGAGGCTAGCTCAGCAGCGTCCTTCTGCATAGTAAGCCAATAATATCCCTTGCGAAGAGTCTTGTGCGCCAGTGATCTACCTCCCAGGTGGTTCCCGCATATACCCTCATAAATCTTTCTGAGAATATGGTTAGCATCTGTAGGACCAACGCATTTGAGGAGGGGATAATAAAAAGACTTCTTGTACAATTAACAATTCATCAATACAAATTTAGGGGCCCTCCATTTGAGTAGCCTGGCTTCTATAGGGTCAGTAGGGAGAGTACTGTTAGTAAGATAACGGATGTAAACATCGATCCATGTTGGCTTCTATGTAACCGGTAGAACCTCTTCCACTGCATCAATAGCTAGGACCTCTAGGTGCTCAACATATGTTCTTCTTAATGTATTGTCAGCCGAGGTAGCTAGCCGCAAAAAGTGTTGGCTCTAGCATTTTCGCCTCTGGGTATATAACTGATAGTAAAATAAGCCAATGAAGAGGTCGGTGACTTGACTTTATTTAGGTATCAAGACATAATAGGGTCTCGAGCTTCATACTCCCGGTGACTTGTCCGGAGATGAGCTGGGAGTCGATAAAGGCCTTGAGGCATTTTATTCTGAGCTCCCGCACGAGCTTGATTCTGGCCAATAAGGCCTTATACTCAGCTTGATTATTGGTAGCTTTAAAAAGAAATCGGAGAGCATATTCCAGCACTGTACCCTCCGAATTTACAAGAATGAGACCAGCTCTGCTTCCTTGAGAATTAGAGACGCCATCGACATGGAGGATCTAGGTCTCTGCCGCATCCTCCTCAGCATCTGAATACATCATAGGGAAGTCCCTAGGTTGCCTTTTTGTCCAGGTGCACTCCACCAGAAAGTTCGCCAGCACCTGAGACTTCAGGGTAGATCAGGATTAAAATGAAAGATCAAATTCTTCCAATTTAATGGCCCATTTAGCTAGCCAATCGGAGGTGTCAGGATGAACCAGAACAACTCTGAGAGGTTGGTCTATGAGTACCATGATCGGATGGGCTTAAAAATATGACTTGAGATGCTAAGCGAAGATGATTAGAGTAAAAATAATTTTTTTAGTTCTGGAGTACTTGATCTCTGCGTCGTGGAGTACCTTGTCGGTATAGTAAATAGGTTTTTGCGCTCCGTCGGGGTCAAGATGCACCAGAACAGAGCTAACTGCCTCCGGAGAGACAACAAGATAGAAGAAGAACTTTTCTCCTTATTTTGGCTTCAACAACAATGGCGGCGTGGATAGGAATTCCTTCAACTCCTCGAAGGCTCTCGGCAGCTCTCCGTTCACTCGAAGTCATCTGCCTTGCGTAAAGCTTTGAAGAAGGGTAAGCATCTCTCAGCTGATCTTGATAGAAACCGACTCAGAGCGGCCACTCTCTCGATGAGCCACTGCACCTCCTTCTCATTAATTGGTTGCCTTATATCAAGAATAGCCGAAATCTTCTCTAAATTTTCTTCAATCCCCCGTTGCATCACCGAAAGCCCAGGAATTTCCTAGCGGTGACCCCGAATGCATGTTTACGAGGGTTAAGATTCATTTGATGGCATCGAAGATTATCAAATGTCTCTTCTAGATCGGCGATATGGTTGGCAATGCAGGTGCTCTTAGTTAATATATCATCCATATACACCTCCATGTTATGCCCAATCTGATTTTTAAAGATCTTATTCATCAATCTCTGATAGGTAGCCCCTACATTCTTTAACCCAAAGGGCATTACCTTATAGCAGTAGATGCCTTTCTCAGTGATGAAAGAGGTATTTTCTTCATCCATTAGGTCCATCTTTATTTGATTATATCTAGAGAAGGCATCCATGAAACTGAGGAGCTCATGGCCAGATATGGAATCCACCAACTGATCGATCCGTGGCAATGGAAAGCTGTCCTTAGGATACGCTTTATTGAGGTAAGTGAAATCAATGCAGATTCTTCAACTTCCACTGGCCTTTCGCACCATCACTATATTGGCTAACCAATCTGGGTATTGTGCTTTCCAAATGTGGCCAGCGAAGAGTAGCTTATTAACCTCCGCATCAATAGCTTTCTATCACTTGGGGGTAAAACTTCTTTTCTTTTAGCGGACAGGCCGGTACTTTAGATCAATATTGAGTTTATGAGTAATTACCTCCGAAGGGATGTTGAGCATATCCGATACTGATCGGGCGAAGACATCTGTGTTTGTCCATAAAAAGGTGAGGAGTTGATTCTTCATTTCCAAGGAAAGAAGCTCACTGATCTGCACAGTCTTCCTAGGATCGTCCTCCAATGGGTAGGATAATAGGTGCTCGGCCGATTCACCCCTTCTTTCAGATTCTTTGGGGTCGAACAGCACCAAAGTCAATGGAGTCACCATCTCCTAAGGGTTGGGAGCCATATGATCGCATATTTGCATAGGATTTTGCTCCCCACGCATCTCGTCGATCCCTCTACTGGTAGGGAATCTCACGAGCAGGCGCTTAGTAGATATCACTGCATCCAAGAGGTTTAAACCTAGTCGATCGAGTATAATGTTGTATGCAAAGGTACTCGGGCCTCTAAGAACCTCATCAGGACAGTGCTCTAACACGGCGGCGATCCTGCCATGACTGGCAAGGTAATTTCACCTTCTACCCTCATTGAGTCTCCGATGAAGCCGACCAAAGGCGTGATCATTGGTTGTAGGGAGTTAGGAGATAAATTCATCCAAACAAAAGCATCATAAGTAAGGATATCCGCAGAGCTCCCACTATCTATTAATATTTTTTTACAAGATGTTTAGCGATAGTCATAGAAACAATTACGCTATTATCATTCAGATTGCCCCCCCTACTAACTCCCTTTTAGAAAAAGGGATTAAATTTTCACCCCCTAATCCCTCCTTAGTCTCTTCGAAGATGAAGCTGTTTCCCATGAAAGCATGCCCACCGTTCATTCTGTTGGAGTATTATCAATGTTGGCCTGAATAGGTGGAGGCCCCATCAGAGCTGGGACGGCTGCAGACCCTCCCTTCTGGATAAACTTTTCAAGGTAACCCCGCTGGATGAGCTCATTGATGGCATGCTTTAGATTACGGTAGTCATTACTATCATGGCCATAATCTCTATGGAAGCAGCAATAACAACCCCGGTCACGAGCGGCGCCTGTCCTCAGAGGGGGAGGGTGCTGGGGATAAGACTCACCTTCAATCTCCATAAGAATATGAGACCTGGGGGTGAGGAAAGGTGTGAAGTTCTCTTCTCTGGGGGCAAAGTTTTGGTGCCAGTTTTCTGGCCGGTGCGGAGGTTCAGGCTTCTTGGTGGGGGGTTTGCTTGACTCCGTGCGGACCGGTCTTTTATTAGGCCCTCTCTCTGTGCCTCTCCGAGTAAGATCAGCTTCGTCGATACAAATATATTTCTGTGTGCGACTCAAAAGCTCGGCATAGAAACTGGGAGGCTTCTAGTCCAATGAATAGGTGAAGCAAGAGGGACGAAGTCCTCGCTTCAGGGCTAGGGTGGCCACAGCATCATCGAGGTGGTAGACCTCGAGGGATGCCATCTTGAATCGGGCCACAAAATCCTTCAAAAGTTCTCCTTCCTTCTGCTGAATGGAGAACATACTGTCCGCTACCCGAGGAATCTTCTAGAAGGCATCAAAGTGTGCTAAGAAAGCTTTTTCCAACTATCGGAAGGAGTCGATGCTGCATGAGAGAAGACAAGAATACCAAGCATGCGCAGCCTTCCGGAGGGTAGAAAAAAAAGTAATACATAGAATGGCGTCAGTTGCCCCTTGAACTTGCATGAGAGTTTTATAACTCTCTAGTTGATCCAGTAGATCTGTAGTGCTATCATAAGGATCCAGCTGAGGAAGATAGAACCTGTGAGGAACAGACTCTTCCATA
This sequence comes from Calamus simplicifolius, assembly GCA_900491605.1. Lineage (NCBI taxonomy): Eukaryota > Viridiplantae > Streptophyta > Magnoliopsida > Arecales > Arecaceae > Calamus > Calamus simplicifolius. Next base: position 76,234 of record UESW01004563.1, on the reverse strand, counting down.
ATCCGACGGGTGAGGGGTGGACGAGTGTCATAATCCATCCCTGGTTGATTATTGAGTTTCTGATTGAACTCCTCCAACCGCTGGTCTTGCTCCTCTAAATGCCTCTCCATCTGGCAATTAAGGTCCTCATTCATTGATTCAGAAGATGAACGGGGAGAGCGGTGATGCTGATGGCGGTGTATCCGCCTGGGCTCCTTTCTCCATCTATGTTTGGAGGAGGGGCTACTCGAGTGGAGGGTAGAAGACCACAACCTTTTGGAAGTTTCTTGGTGGTGGTGCCTGAACGGAGCATGACGATGGCGATGCTCCTCCATAGAGGATCTTCTGTAGGTAGATTATTGACTGACCGGGGGAGCTGTAGCAAGCAGTATGGGATACTCGGGTAGCTGCTGAATAGCCGCCGGCTGTTGCCCTTGCAACTCACGAACCGCTCTAACAAGAGCTTGGACTTGCTGGGTAAGAGTGGCTAGTTACTCTTGCGGAGTGGCTAAGACCGGTGGTGAAGAAAGAATAGGGGGATTAGCCTCTGGTTGTTCGGCATGGGAGGAATGCCTCCTAGTATAACTGGCAGAAGCCTCTTGAATATGTGTTACCACTATTATTGTTCAAGAGAGAGAGAGAGCTTGTAATTCAGAGTTACAGAGCTATCCTTTTCTGAGCAGCACCATCGTCCTTCCCTTCCTGGCGTGCCAATCTAATGATGCTTGATCACCTTGAGCTGACGTCCTTGAGCGTCAGTGAACGGGCCGAGACCTTCATGAAGAAGTTTCGCCTCAACTCCTAGATCTGCAAGAAGTTTCGGGGATCGGATATTCCGACGGAGACTCTCCGATGCTCAAGTTAGTGATCAGAATCATAGCTGTGAGCTTGAAAAAGCTCGAATGAGAGTTAAGAAGAAGATTATCAAATTCTCTAAGTGTTTGCTTCAGTGTTCATACCTTAGTTATGGGTCCCTCTGACCCGTTTTGTTGCTGCTTTGGGTCTGCGTGGCTTGTTCGATAAGATTGGAATCTCATGATGAGCCATGATTTTGCCAATAAATGTCAAAACTAGTGGGATTGGATTAATCACATCTGAACTGGGTGAGAAGTACTTTATGGCAGATGATCACCTTTTGTACCGATGGTCATTACTACTGATAGGCGCATCATCAGAAAATGGTGATAAAAGAGTACATAAGAAAGCAAGAAAGTTGGTAATGTATCCTGAGTGGAAGGACACCGATCCTTTGAATCAACTCTTTGAGCTGGTTGTTTCAATTTGGGTTGGAAGAAGGCTGGAAAATTATGAGATAGAGTTAGGCTTAGCAGCTTGTAGCAAGCCTCAACCATTTCCATCTGAAGCGTTTACGAGCAAACCCATTATGCCAGTAGGACCAGAATTAGATATAAAATCAGCCCGACCGGCCTAATTTACTGGACTTTGGAGGCTACGCCGTTTGAAGGTATTCCATGGGCAAGCCATGCTCAAATCACGTCCTTAAATTCTGTGCCAATCCAATTCTCGGAGTGTTATAATTTATTCTTTTCCCAATTAAATTTGTTAGATCTAGCAATCATATACCAAAGATTAAAACACTTAATTTCAAATCAGATCATGAAATATATATATGAAGCATGTATTAGTGTAATTGTCTCTTTATGTTTAGCATCCATTCTTTCATTCTCCCATCTTACTTTATTTTACGTTGTTATTCAATAGGATTGATAACCCTCTCACTTTTTTAATAAAAATTAGTCAGAATTAGAGTTGGATTAGTATGAAAATGAAAATAAGATAAAAAAATAAAATAACTATTGGGCTTTCCATTAAGAAGCCCAAATAATCAGGCACTACATCTCATGCTACATACTGATATGCATAATCATTGAAATGGACCTAACTTAATATTCTATAAATCGCATATTTTATTTCAACTTATATCGATCATTTAATTTGAATCTTATTCAGTCTATTTTTATAAATATAAAAATATATAATTAATGGTAGCCCATGTTAAGTTTAAAAAGATTATTAGCGGAGGTGGCAGTTCTTCATATTCACGCTTGGAACCTCTTTGCAGTGCAATTACTCACCATGAGAGGTGAGCGAGAGCCACCTGGACTGCAATACCATAAGGCTGCATTTGGATGTCAAAAAGTTATTCCGAGAATAGGGATATGAATTCCGTAGGAATAGCTTATTCCTTTTGTTATTATAGATTTTTGTTTGGATGAAAATCTGGTATTCCATGTTATTTCAGTACAATTAATGCAGTGTTATTCCAAATGAGTTGGATGACATGGGAATAAGCATGTATTCCAATAGGAATAGATGAAGAATTTTTCTGAAATTTTAAAGATACCCCTTCCAATAAAAATGGTTTATCAATTTTTATTTTTTAAAATGATAGGAATAAATTATTATTATTAATAAATAAGGTAATAAATTAATTATTTTAATAAATAATATAAGAACATACTTAATAAATTATTTTATATTAATAAAGAAAATAATAACATACTTAATTTATTATTTTCTATTAATAAATTTATTTAATTTTAAATTATATTATAAATAAATTTATTTAATTTATTTAATTGAATAAATTATTATTTATTAATAAATAAGGTAATAAATTAATTATTAATAGAATAATATAAGAACATATTTAATAAATTATTTTATATTAATAAAGAAAAAATAACATACTTAATTTACTATTTTCTATTAATAATTTATTTAATTTAAATTATATTATATAAATTTATTAAATTTATTAATTGAATGAATTATTATTATTAAGAAATAAGGTAATAAATTAATTATTATTAATAGCATAAGAACATACTTAATAAATTATTTAATTAATAAAGAAAAAAAAACATACTTAATTTATTATTTTCTATTAATAATTTTTTTAATTTTAATTATTTTATAAATAAATTATTTAATTAATTTAATTGAATAAATTATTATTTAATAAATAAGGTAATAAATTAATTATTATTAATAAAAAATATAAGAACATACTTAATAAATTTATTTCATTTTAAATTATATTATAAATAATTTATTTCATTTTAAATTATATTATAAATAAATTTATTTAATTTATTTAAATGACATTATAAATAAATTTATTTAATATATTTAATTTAATGCCATCGGTGCCCTGGAATAGCTACAGTGGGAATAGGAGCTATTCCATCCAGTACCATGGAATAAGAATTGGAATAAGAAGGGTTGACTGGAATAGCTAATCTCGTAGGGCCCATACACCTTTTTCCTTCTGTTGAGAGAATAAGGGGGAATAAGGGCCTATTCCAGACTTTATTCCTCCATCCAAACACTGCCTAAAGGATCAAGTTTTTAGTTTCTTAGGCCTGGCTTGGTTATATCACTGGGTATGCAAGCTCAGTGGTGTACAAGTTCCAAGTTCTAGCTTGTTAGTCGCTAGGACGAGGACTCTCAAGAGGAGGCTGGTTTCTACCAGTGCGTGTGAGCTGGAGAGCTTTTGAACTTAGCTAATTTGTAATTTGTCTAAATGAGCAGCATAAACTTGGGCTAATACACTGAGCTTGAGCAACCTCTCCTCGGCCCTACCACCCACAGTTTGAATGCAGGAAAAAGCCTTGCTGCAGTGCAGCAACAAGTGCGCATCGAACGCATGAATTGATTGTTCGCGCATGCTGACGTATATACGGTGGCCCAATGAACCTTATTATACACTGTATGTGCACTAGCATACGCAGACAATCAATCTGCGTAATTAATGCATGCTTGTTGCTCCGAAGAGCGGTGCAATAAATCTTTTCCTTGAATGCAGTCCCTCCTGCCAAAATCTATCTCAGCTGAACCTGCTCTCTCGTAACCAAACATCAAGGCCTATAATGGCCAAAGCCCAATTAGACAAAGAAGATCCATTGAAGCCCAAACTCTTAACAATTATGCATTTCAGCCGTTTACCAAATCTGCTGAGTTGGCACGTGTGCATGTGTTTGAAAGAAAAATAAAGACCATATATCTAGAGTTCAAATGGGTTGGATCAGACTGAGACATGCTTAACCTAGCCCTACCCTGTTTTATATTTGAATCATGACTTTAGACTTAAACATAATCCATTAGTTAATTGGATTGAAATGGCTATAGAAAGATTTTAAATCCCACGAGTCATTTTGGTTTAGGGTTAAGTATGACTTGGATTTATCCTAAAGTGATTATTTTGGGTTAGAACTGAGATAAGCAAGATTTGTTGTTCGAGTTAAGTATTTCACTATTCTTTTGCAGCTAAAAATATATATATATATATATATATATATATATATATATATATATATATATATATATATATATATATATATATATATATAGAGAGAGAGAGAGAGAGAGAGAGAGAGATTGACTTTACTGTACTTGAGTGAATTTTTACTCAAATTTAATTAGGTTTGTATCGAATTATGAATGTTTTATATCAATGATCAAAGATGTGAAATATGATATGTCTTTAAAGTATTTAAATATAAAAAATATATAATTTTTAAACCTTTAGTCCACACTTGAAGTAGTAAAAAAAAATGTATTACTTCATGTTAACTAAATTATTTAATTTTTTAACCACTTAATGCATAGAAAGAAGGTTTTTTAAAATATATAGATGAGAATTTATTTAAAAAATAATGGAATATAAATATTTAAATATAATTAAGTAAAAATAATGATAGAAATATAGTTATTTATATTAAAAAATTTAAATGAGAATTCATTCAATAAATTTAAAAAGACTTTTAGAACAAAGGAAAAGAAGGGTTATATGATCCAAGACTTTGGATTTTTTTTTTTTTTTTTTTTGGCGGGGGGGCGGGAGGGAGGGATCTAAATTATATTTAATGATATGGGCTAATAAGTTGAGACATATTGAAAAATATAAGTCTCAGATTTAATATTTGTACCCTACCTAACCATGAGTTTTTAAATACCAATTGAGCTGGGAATTAGTTGGATCGGAAGAGGTCAGTTCATAAGCCAACTAAACCCACTTGCAACACTACTCCTGCCACTAAAACCCCATTCCTAAACTAAATAGACATGTCTCAAACAATTAAATACTTAGTTTTGAAAGTCAAAGAACAATCGTTATCTATCTACTCTCCCATGATTAATAGTATATGAGTCACGAAGGGCTACTGATCTAGGTTTCAGATTCCATGCTAATAGAAGTTCTCTCGTGTGTTGCAAGAGGACTGGTTGGTGCTGGAGTTCGTTGAATGTTAGATTACCAAGCTAGCTAGAGCTAGCGAAGGTTAAAAAAACAAAGGATCAGGGCCACCCATCCTAACTCCATGCGCCTAGGCTTCGCAGGGCAAGTGGGGACATTATTCTCAATATTTTTCTATTTGAAAATTGGCTACATGAGGAATGGAAACTTGAAAAGATTTTTTTTTTGTTTTTATGTGCATACTTGGTTTATCGCAAGAAAAAAGCATGGGAAATGATTTTTTTCCAAGCCAGTTATTTCCAAATAAACTTTTGGCCAGTGAATAAAGCATCAAATTATAATACTAGTTGATCGTTCTCAAGAATAAGTTGACCAGAATTAGGGCTAAATATTGTACAAAGATTGGTTGGCTTTATTAAAAGATCAATCGTTCTATCTTTGTAGTACTGAGCTTTCATAGCCCTAACCAGCACTACAAAAAATTTATGAAATAGCGACACAACTTAGCGACGCAAATATTCATCGTAAAATAACGATAAATTGCAACACAATTGCGGCCACGTAATCTGCGACACAATTTAGCGACGGCATAAAATCAGTCGCTAAATAGCGACGGATTTAGCGATACCAAAAATCTTCATTGCTAAATAGCGTCATATTTAGCGACTCAATAATGCGTCGTTAAACAGCAACGCAATTTAATGCGTCGCTAAACAGTGACACATTGTATGCATTTGAATGCGTCGCTATTTAGTGACGCAAAATTGCATTGCTATTTAGCGACGCATTAAAATTGCGTCGCTAAACAGTGACGCATTTGAATGCATCGCTATTTAGCGACGCATCTAATGCATCCCTAAATAGCGATGCAATAATGCATCGCTAAACAGCGACGCATTCAAAAGCGTCGTTGTTTAGCAACGCAATTTTTGCGTCACTAAGCAACGACATATTGTAATGCGTCGCTAAACAATGACGTATTTGATTCCGTCGCTATTTAGTGAAGCATTTAGTGCATCGCTAAATATGGTTTTCGCCCAATTCGGGGATTAAGGATTTCAAGGGTTTAAGATTTTGGTTTAGGATTTTAGGGTTTTCTGGTTTGAGGGTTATAGGGTTCTAGGGGTTTTAGGATTTAAGGTTTAATTAGGGGTTTAGGGTTTTAGGATTAGGGTTTTAGGTTTTAGGGTTTTGGATTTTAATTAGGGGTTATCATTTGTTTAGGGCATTTAGGGTTTAGGCTGCATTCTCGGCACAAAGGCATGGATCGGACTGAAGGCAGCATCAGTCCCGAATAGGACCTTGTAGTCGGCTACTTGGTCACACTGTGATGCCGCCGGTGCACACCGTTCCATGGAGCGGACCAGCCAGCCCAGCCCAATGTACAACTACAAGCTGTTTAGCGACGCATTAAATTGCGTCGCTAAATATGGTTTTCGCCCAATTCAGGGATTAAGGATTCCAGGGGTTTAGGATTTTATGGTTTTCTGATTTGAGGGTTTTAGGGTTCTAGAGGTTTTAGGGTTTTAGGGTTCTAGGGGTTTTAGGGGTTTTAGGTTCTAGGGGTTTTAGGGTTTTAGGGTTTAATTAGGGGTTTAGGGTTTTAGAGTTTAGGGGTTTAGGATTAGGGTTTTAGGTTTTAGGGTTTTGGGTTTTAATTAGGGGTTATCATTTGTTTAGGGCAATTAGGGTTTAGGCTGTATTCTCAGCAGAAAGGCATGGATCGGATTGAAGGCAGCATCAGTCCCGAATAGGACCTTATAGTCGGCCACCTGAGCACACTGTAGCACCTTTGGTGAACACCGTTCCATGGGGCAGACCGGCCAGCCCAGCCCAATGTACAACTATGAGCTTTTTAAATGGAAAAACTTAAACCAAAATATAGCGACGCATTCGAATGCGTCGCTGTTTAGCGACACAAAATTGTGTCGCTAAATGTGTCGCTAAATAGCAACGTATCTAATGCATAACTAAATAGCGACGCAATAATGCATCGCTAAATAGGGACGCATTTGAATGCGTCGCTGTTTAGCGACGCATTAAATTGGGTCGCTAAATATGATTTTAGCGTACTAGGAGTTCAGAGATTCACGGTTCAGGGATTAAGGGTTTCAGGGTTTTAGGATTTTGGTTTATGGTTTTAGGGTTTTATGGTTTGAGGGTTTTAGGGTTCTAGGGGTTTTTAGGGTTTTAGGGTTCTAGGAGTTTTAGGGTTTTAGGGTTTAATTAGGGGTTTAGGGTTTTAGAGTTTAGGGTTTTAGGTTTTAGGGTTTTGGGTTTTAATTAGGGGTTATCATTGGTTTAGGGCATTTAGGGTTTAGGCTGCATTCTCGGCACAAAGGCATGGATCAGACTGAAGGTAGCGTCAATCCTAGATAGGACCTTGTAGTCGGCCACCCGAACACACCATGGCCCCGTCGTTGCACACCGTTTCATGGGGCGGACCAGCCAACCCAGCCCAATGTACAACTACGAGCTTTTTAACTGCAACAACTTAAATATACGTTATTGGAGCTAGAATTACCTCGGCTGTTGGCACTAGACTTGCCCTACAATATTGGATCCGCTTGGTAAGAGATTTAGATTGTACTAGATTGTACTCAATCCAATTACTGGACTCGAAGAGCCGGCTGGTATTGCTCTTTATTGTCACTACCTCCCCATGTCAGGATTGGGTAATTTGCGCGCCTGCTACCTTACTTAGATGTGGTAGCCATTTCTCAGGCTCCCTCTCATGAATCAAACCGTAATTCTTCGTCACCCGTCACTATCATGGTAGGCCTCTACCCATCTCCTAATTTCGGAGAAAGACGGGAGTGGAACAAGGCCGAGCCCGACCCCCCGATCGGCCACCTAGGAGGTAACCCGCGATAAGAGATCGAAGCGCAACCGAGGGTGGCAGAGGGAAGAAAGGAGCAGCAGCGCCGCCCATGGGAGGTTCCCGAAGGAAGCGGACATGTAACATCATGGCCACCCATGTTACCGGCCCGAGGCTCCAGCGAAACAAGCGGCATAGATTACAATATATCAATATATAAAATTATCATTATATAATATTAAATATAATAAACTATAATAATTACTAAATAAAATTAATATTATAAAATATTAATATTTAGCTACTAATTGTGTCGCTATTTAGCGATGCATATTTAATACGTCGCTAAATAGTGATGCATTTAGCGATGCATATTCATGCATCGATATTTAGCGATGCAATTCTACGTTGCTAAATTCCTAAATTAGCGACACAATTAACGATACAATAAATGTGTCACTAATTAACGACGAATTAGCTACGCATAATTGTATCACTGATCCTAATATATAAACCCCCCCTAAATCCCTTCCACCCTGATTTCTTCTCCCCCAACCGGCTGCTCCTCTCCCTCGCTCTTTCTCCTCCTCCCTCTTCCCCAACTCCGGCAGCACTCCGACGGCCCTTCGGTACCCGACCTTCTCATCGGCGACTCCTACTTTCGGGTAAACCCCCACCCCCCTCCCCACTCCCCCTCCCCTCCTGTCTTGCCGGCCACGGACGGGGCCGTGCCCGAGCTCGCCGACCACAGCCACGGCAAGGCCCAAAAAAAAATTTTAAGTTTCCCCCCCCCCCCCCCCCCCCCACAGCCCCCTCCTGCCCTCCCCCTCCCATCGTTGGCCACGGTGGTGACCGGCCATGGCCTGGCCATGGCAAGGCCAAAAAAAAAAAAATTTAAGTTTCCCACCCTCCCCCTCCCGTCGTCGGCCACAGCAGTGGCCTTGGCCATCCTCGCTGGCCATGGCCGCGCGGCCGTGGCTGGGTGGCGGCCAGCCGTGCCCTGGCCATGGTGGCCAGGCCATGGCAAGGCCAACAAAAAAAAATTTAAGTTCCCCCCCTCCCCCCAGCCCCCTCCGCCCTCCCCCTCCTATCGCCGGCCATGGCAGTGGTTGTGGCCATCCTCGCCGGCCACGACCGCACCCGCCATGGGTGCGGGTGGCGGCCGGCTGTGGCCTGGCCATGGTGGCTAGGTCACGGCAAGGCCAACAAAAAAAAATTAAGTCCCCCCCCCCCCCCAGCCCCCTCCCCCTCCCGGCAGTGCTCGGCCGTGGCCCATGGCAAGGCCAAAAAAGAAAAAAAAATTAATAGAACCACCCCCACCCAGCCCCCTCCCCCTCCCGTCGCCAGCCACGGGCGTGGCCATGGCCTGGCCACAGTCCTTGGCCAGGCCACTGCAAGGCCAAAAAAAAAAAAATTAATAGAACCCCCCCTCCCCCCATCGCCCGACCGCGGCCTGGTCATTCCCCGTGGCCAGGCCACGAGCAAAAAAAAAAAAACCCAACTATAGGCCCAAAAGAAATTGTAATAATTATAATATAATTATTACACAATAATTATATTATGTCATAATATTAATAATATCATATTATAATATATATTAATATATGTTAGTTTATAATATTATAATATAATATAATAATAAATTATAGTATTCTAATAAATAATGATTGCAATATAACATCATTGTAATATTTGCTAATTAGTGATTCTGATAGTAAATTAATTAAATAAATTGCTAAATGATTAATTAGTGCTTTGTATTAAATTAATTAAGTCATGGTTGATTAGTGGTTTTTATATAATTATGGTTGAATTTCTCAACATATTAAACTATGCATGGTAGTTTACTGGTAAACATCTTAAATATATTATTGCATCTTATTTTTGTTACTTTGACTTTGATTTAAGTTACAAGAACATGATATATTGAGATATGTTATTTTGGTAATGAGATTATGTATGGCTTTAATATATATGCCACGGTTGATGTGTTATGAAAATTTTTGATCCAGCTAGTCCAATATTGAAACCATAATATTATTAGATAATACTATGCATAAATATTGGATTAAGGTTATTATCTTTGACATAATATCAGTTTTAGAAGTTACTGACTATAGCCCTACTGCACCAGAGCACTTCATGAGCATTGGAGATGGAAAGTTCAGATCTATAGCCTTCGAGTCTCATAGCCAATCGGCACAAACCTCTGAGAGTTCTTCCTACGTCGGCCGCATTGTACTTCGACTGGATGCTGATGGGAGTAAGTATATACTAATTGTAAATATATGTTTATATTTTAAAGTCAATTACTTATAAACATGTATTTTTTAACAGCTTTATTGAGCAGCATACTATATCGAGCCGGATCAGCTCTATATTCCAGAGGCATGCTAAACCCACTGGCTACGATTGGCACCATGTATCTATGCCATGAGGGAGTTTTATTTTTCAGAGTTTCATGTAAACTTATTAAATACAATTTATCACTGATATAAAATTTCTTAATCTTAATATATTCTTAAATTAACTTTTTATTTCAATGCAAAAAAAGTTTATGTGGGACCCTGCCATCCATAATAGGGAAGCATGGAATGCTCTTGCGGCACGCCGATACTTTGACATTCTTTATCATTGGAGGAGATCGGATGAGCATCCTGCGCATGTGCCAGAGGGTATTTGGCATGACTGGCAGCAGGTGTGGCAGTCTGAGGCCTGGCAAAGGAGGTTCGGATCAGCCACCACGAACCGTTGATCCGAGAAGGCCAGTATTGGCACGGGTCTTTCCTGCCACACTATGGGGTCCATTTCGATTCAAGAGCACAGGCGTTGTATGGTAAGAAAACATAAATAATTTAATTACTATTTTAGTCATTTGCAAATACATTAAATTTATATCATTTCTTCTTCTTTTGTAGTCTGAGCAGGAGGGCAAAGATCCTGGTGAGTTTTGCCTATTCAGGGTGACATACACCAGGAAGGATGGTACCTGGGTCGATGCATGATCATAGGAGGTTGCGGTAAGAAATTAGTTTTATATTGTATCTATTTAATTTCTAAAGTTTTATTCAGGTTCATATAATGATTCATTTATCGTTAATTCTATAATTGAAAGGCACGAGTCGAGAAGCTTCAGTCTCATGCATCGCAGGTCGATTCCACTGATAAGGGACCGCCCGTCGAACTCTCACTACAGGAGAGTCGACGTGTGTTTTTGGAAGCTGTTGGTGCCCAGTCGCGAGACCGTAGGGTCTACGGTTTGGGCACTAAAGCTTCTAGATATTTTTTCGGCTCCAGTTTGCACTATTCTGGTGATATTTCTTCCGATTGTTTAGACGACATTCGAAGATCTATTACGGAGGAGGTTCGACAGGAGCTTGCAGACATAAGAGAGCAGATGCGTCAGATAAAAGATTTGGTTCGTCAAATATCGCAAGGTTCATTCCAGCCTCCGCAGCCTTTCTGTGATCATGATAGTGCGGATTCTTAATGTATTTTTTTCTTTACTACTTATGTTTTGTATATCAAAAATTTTAATTATTAATCTATTAAATTTTTATATATTATTAAAAATTTGGTGATGAATGTTTCGATCAATATTTGAATGCAATAAAATTGTATTAAGAGTTTTAATTTATAATATTTTAAATTTATTTAAAAAGTTAATTAGCGATGCTATTGTGACTAAAATTTTTTGTCACAATTTTTTTAAAAAAATAAATTCATAATTTTGTGACGCAATTGCGATACATTTTTTTGCGACGCAAAAATGCTTTGCAATTCTGTGACGCAATTAGTCACAATATTGTGACGCAATTTGGAGTCGCTAATGCATCGCTAAATTGCGACGATTTTTGTTTTGTCGCAAAATAGTGACGCATTTTATTACATTGCAATTTCGTCGCTTAGCGACGAAATTGCGACGGATTGCTATTTACGATGAAATTGAGACGATCAAAATGCGTTGCTAAAATATATTTTTTTTGTAGTGCAGAGAAAGCACAAGAATCTACTCAAAATATAAGGATCAACTCAAGGACCAGCTCAAGGCCTGGATCCAGCGTCAAATAGGATGTAGGGATGCAGGGATTGCCGAAGAAGCCAATCGGTCATGGATAAGTAGTCAGATTTTCAGTTGAACAAGATGGAGGAAGCACTTAAAGTTCAAGTAGGAGGAGGATGGGGAGTGACAGCTAACTTAATGCAGACAAAGTGATGAGAAAAGTTATTCCTCGGAGCATAAAAGCGGAAGAAAAATATTCTGACCAAATTATCAAACAGTGGAGAACTTGAAAAATATTCTGACCAAATTATCAAACAGTGGAGAACTTTCTTTCCCATCTCTATAAGAGATTTACCATTATCGTATACACAGCAATCATTTTTTTTTTTTAGAATCCATATTCTCAGTGATCTATATTGAAATCTCTAATCCAATAGTCGTTTGAAAAAGCCTTCCTGCATTGCACATGGTCCAGGAGGATGCGCACGCTGATTGACCATACATCCGTGCGAAACACATATATAATGCATAAAAGAACGAAATTATCTTTAGCATATATGATTGCGTGCACTCTTCTGCACTGCAAAAAGACTTTCTCTAAGAAAAAGTCTTTGTACATCGCCTCGATGCAGGATGGCCAGCACTAAACACGGTGATTCGCCCATGCATGGCCCACGCATTAATAATGCGGGACCCACAAGCGGACCATCCTTCGCGCCATTCTACACCAAAGACAGTATACAAAGACTTTTCCCTTTCTCTAGTCACTTAGGAGAGGTTACTTTCCCATTAGGAAAAGTCTTTGTACACTGTCCCAGTGCAAGATGGCCTACACCGAGCACGGTGATTCATCCGCACGCAGGCCTATGTGTCAGCGATGCAAGACTCATGGGCAGGCCCCTCGGCGCGAGCTTATGCACGAGCAAATCATCTCACTCGGTGTAGGACATCCTAATTGGCCATGCGTGCGTGCGAACCACGTGTGTAGTGCACGAAAGAATGAAATTATCCTTAACATGTGCGATCAGCGCGCTCTTCTGCACCGCATGTGGTGCAGAAAGATTTTCTTTAGGAAAAAATCTTTGTACACCACCTCGATACATGATGGCCTGCACCTGGCACGGTGATTCGCCCCTGTGTGGGCCTACGCATCAGCAATACGGGACCCACGAGCGGGTCCCCTTGCATGGGCCGATGTGCGGGCAAATCACCGTGCTTGGTGCAGAATGCACCAAAGACGGTGTACAATGACTAGAGAAAGGGAAAAGTCTGTGTACATCGTCTTTGATGCAGGATGGCGTGCATAGGGCATAGTGATTTGTCCACTTGCAGGCCTATGCTCAGCGATGCGGGACTCATGAGCGAGCCTCTTGGTATGGGCCTATGCACAAGCGAATCATTACGTCCGATACAGGCCATTCTGAACTGAGGGTAGTGTACAAAGACTTTGGAAAAGTCATTGTGCACCAGCTTTTGGTGCATAAAATGCACATCAGCCGTACGGGTTGATCGCTTTTGCATGCCGATGCATGTATGGTATTCAAAGTCTTTGTGCACCAGCCTTCGATGCATAAAATATGCATTGATCATATGGGTTGCTCGCTTCCACGTGCTGCTGCATATATGGTATAAGAAAAAGCTCAATGGGCTTTTTCACATGCGTGCTAGCATGTATGACAATCAATTCGCTCGGCTGCACAAAGCCTTCTCTACTTTTCCTTTCCGCTTGGATGAAGTGCCGACCAAACCGGCCTAGCGGTAAAGCTAATGGCCCCATCCCAAGCCCAAGCAGGGACCAAAAGGACCTAAAGCTGGTCCAACGACAGCTGTCATGCATCCAGTACCTATCTAACAGCTTCAACCGTCGGAAGAAATTCACCTTTGGAAGGATCCGACGATAGCAAGGCTTCCAGAGGCCCTTCCAGAATTTAGTTTGCCCCAACTTGTCCTAAATTGATGATGCAACGTACACCGTCCAAAATCACCTGATGGTGCTTGGCGCACCATCCAAATATCCAACAGCTGAGTATGATATCAGCATGGAGCTTGGAGGATCTAACGGCAATCAAGTCACTGTTGGACTCTTTCTGAGCACAAACTATTATCTGAACCTAATTAACAGTAAAATGTAATTTTTATTCTAGAAGCTCAACCATAGTGAGATAGATAGCTTCTTTTAGGACACCCATGTGTCCTTATTAATACATTACATCTCAAAGATGTGCCCACATTTCATGAATCAATTACTTTTTTTTTTTTGTTACAGACGGGTGATAACACTACTCTGGGGTGAGTCAAGTCCGAATTGTCTGAATACATAATTTGTTGCAAAATGACAGAACATGGGTCACCAGTATGCCATTCCCACTGACCAATGTGACGGGCTACAGCCGAGGCAACCCAATCGGCTATTGTGTTGGCTTCCCTATAGATATGACGAATCACCGGTTAACAGGTAGATTGGAGAGCAGTCCATATATCATTGATCAGGGGATTAGTAGGGGAATAGAGATCAACATCCCGTCTGATCCAGTGGATAATTGTCAAAGAATCTCCCTCAATAATCACCCGGCGAGAGCGCAAGGTACGAACCGCATATGTGATACCTGCCCAAGCAGCTTGCAACTCAGCCATAGGGACCAAATATCAAGGGAACCATGTCCACCAGCCGCAAGCAGCTGTCCCTCAGGCCTCCTAATAATAAAACCTGATCCAGCGATACGACCCAAAACAGAACCATCAAAATTCACTTTGACATAACCCAGAGAAGGGGGCTCCCAAGAGATAAATACCGTAGAACGGTGCGCTACCGAAACAGCAGGGGAGTCCCAGAGGCCGAGTCTGTCAGAGTGAATACCTGAATCAAAACGGAGATACTCCGTAGCTAGGAAACCAGTCGTGCGGATGACAGTCTGAATCGAAGCCATCTCCTCAGCAAAGATAAACTAATTTCGGGTTAGCCAGATGTGATAAGCCAAATAAGCTAAAAAAACTCCGTGAGAATGGATGCCACACTGAACAGCCAGACGAATAGCACGCAATAGAGATTGTCGGGTGGGTCCCTCGTCCGGCATCCATGGAATATAGTGAAGCTGCTGCCAAATCCGAGCTGCACGAGAACAGGTAATAATAGCATGCTCAACCATCTCGTCCTAAAAACCACATATCGGACAGTGCGGTCTGATGGAGAGACCACGACCAGCCAGCAGAGAGCACGTAGGGAGACGGTCCCACATCAGCTTCCACAAGAAGAGCTGGATCCTGGAGTGGGTAGGCAACCGCCATATCCATGCCACATCATCCAGTCCCGGAGGCCGCTGACAGATGCGATCAATAATGTCTCTGGTAGGGGTGCGAGAAAGGCATGATCGACGCCATAATCGGGTGTCAGTAGCAGCAGTGGAAGCAAGAGGAATGGCTAGAATCCTCTGAGCAAGCTCAGCCCCAAAAAGCCTAGACACCGTAGGGACGTGCCACGAAGAAGAGTCCTGGCAAATCAAAGCAGAGACAGGCATAGAGGGGCCAACATCTGAGTTAAGAAAAGTTGGCCAGCGAGATAGAGGAAGATCCGCTATCCACATATCCTGGGTTACATCAATAGATCTCCCATCCCCAATCATCCAATGGATATCAATCATAATAGTAGGGGCGAACTGGTAGATCACTTTCCAGATGAAGGAACACCGATGAGGGATACGAAAGACCGAATTAGGAGTCCAATCACCGTATCTGCCACGCATAACAGTGCTCCAAAAACAATATGGATCCAGCAAAAATCTGGAGGCATGCCTAGCAAAAAGAGCCTCTCTGCGGTCCACTAAAGACTGGATCCTCAGACCTCCCTCTTGAATAGGCAAACAAACCATATCCCAGGATAGAAGATGAATACCGTGACCTCCCTAAGACGATGCCCACAAAAAATCACAGAAACGCCGCTCAATCCGGCGCAGACAGATGGTCGGAATCATGGCGTTAGACAGTAGGTAAAGAGGAAGAGATATAAGAATGGAACGGAGTAAAGTAACACGCCCCATCATAGAAAGGCCAGAAACCTGCCACCGATCCAATCTATCAGAAATTCGTCGGTCAAGGTTACCAAAATCCTGCTGACGGGGACGATGTCCCGTAATGGGGATCCCAAGGTAGGACAGGCAGTCAGAAGTCATCGAAATCCCAAACATCTGGGAGATGGCATCACGACAACGGAGAGAGGTCAATGGGCTAAAACACAAAATTGATTTCTCCAGATTGATCAGCTGACCGGAAGCCTGACAGTAAGACTGAAGGATAGTGGAGTAGACAGCCGCATTCTGGACAGAAGCAGGGCTAAGCAAAATACAGTCATATGCAAATAGAAGGTGAGAGAGAGGAGGCCCATTGGGTCCTGGCATATAAGGCTGCAACTGAGACCTCCCAACTGCCTGAGCAAAAGCACGAGACAGGTCATCAGCACAAAGGATGAACAAGAATGGGGAGAGAGGGCATCCCTGGCGCAGACCCATAGCAGATGGAAAATACCCGGTTGGATTGCCATTAATAAGGATAGAAAAAGTGGGCCTCTGAACACACTCCATAACCCAGTCGATAAAAAGATTAGCAAATCCAAACTCCTGAAGCGTCAGCCGAAGAAATATCCAACTAATCCGATCATAGGCTCTTTCCATATCCAACTTGACTGCCATGAGTTTCTGCCTACCGGATGCATGCTGGAGGTCATACATAAACTCTTAGCAATATGGGCATTATCTGTAATGCTAAGACTATGGATGAAGGCCCCCTGTTCAGGTGAAATCAAAAGAGGTATGACCCCTTGCATCCGGGTAACCAATAGGTGAGCACAAACTTTATATAGGGTGGTACAGAGACTAATAGGCCGATAATGCTGAGGAAGCAAAGCATCCGATCGCTTAGGATAAGGGCAATAAATGTGCGCTGCCAATCCCGAGGTATGGATCTAGTAAAAAAAACAGACTGGACAGCCGATATAACATCCTGGCCCACAATGTTTCAGTAGTGACGGAAAAAGAAGGGCGGAAAACCATCAGGTCCTGGAGCCTTATCAGGCCCCAGCGCCCAGACAGCAGAGCGAATCTCCTCCGCAGAGACTACCCTCGTTAGCATACCATTATCGGCATCAGTGACCCTAGTAGACTGAGCGACAGGGATGAGGGGAGAGCCACCGATCGCCCTTGCCGACCAACGAGAGTGGAAAAAACTAGAGAGTTGCTCCCGAATAGCCTCATCATCCTCAAAAATATGGCCTTCCTCATCACTAATGCGCCGAATCCAATTAGCAGCACGCCGAGCTAAAGTAGCATGGTGAAAGAATCTAGTATTACGGTCACCCTCCTGAAGCCACTGAACCCGAGAGCGCTGACGCCAGAAGATCTCCTGATGACTGAGTAAGGTGTGGTGCAAGGCCAAACTCCGCCTGAGAGTCTGAAGATCAAACTCAGAAAGGCCACTATCCCGATCCTCCTTAGCCTGCAGAGAGGCTATATCCGATTCCACAGACTTCACCTGCTGCAGAATATCTCCCACCTCCGTACTATGCCACCTCAAAAGTCTACGCTTCGTAAGTTCAAGGCGGCGAGATAGACGATAGGTGGAGCTTCCTCTGACAGGCATACGCCAAACCTGATGAATCAGAGATCGGGCTGAAGAGTAGTGCGTCCAAAACTACTCAAACCGAAATGGTCCTCGATGCAAAAAGGCCGGATCCGTGGATATAAGCAAAGGGTAGTGGTCCGAAGCAATCCTCAAGAGGTGAGTAGTAGTAGCACGGGGAAAATAACGCAGCCATTCCGAAGAAGCCATAGCCCGATCCAATCATTCCCACACACGAGCAGATCCCTGACGATTATTACACCAAGTGAACTGCGTTCCGAAGAATCCCAAATCAAAGAGACCAGCAGAGGAGATGAAGGAATGGAACTCAGAAGAGCTCGAGGTATCGATAAATCGACGACCCCCACGCTTCTCCGAAGCGTTGACTATACAGTTAAAGTCACCAGCAATAAGAGTGGGAAGACCCTGATCTAAGAAATTAAGATTCTCAGACCAAAGGCATCGATGTCCCGATAGTCCGTACTGGCATAGACTCCCAGCAGCAGCCAGGGCGGATCAGTCCCCTCCGAAACAACTAAGGCCACCTGCTGGTGACAACAGTGAAAAGCATCAATACGAATAGTTGGGGATCTCCATAGAGCCAATATACCCCCAGAAACACCATTGGAGTCCACTGCATAGGAACTCCAAAATCGGGAGACTCGGCGCCGAAACCATTGAAGACTATGTCCCGATAGGCGAGTTTCCAATAAGATACAAATGTCAAAATGGTGAAGCTGCAGCAGCCGACTAAACGAGGAGTGAAAAGACGGTTTCAAAGCTCCTCGAACATTCCATACAAGTATCTTCATATTTCAATTGAGGGTTGCTTTGGACCCCTTTCTTGAGGCCCAATCGGATCCATATCAGAAGGACCTCCAGGAGAGGGCGACTGAGTATCCTGATCAGAAGAGGAATACACTTCCACAGTACCCTGATCAATGGGAGCTAACTGATGAGATAGCTCCATTTCATCAGCCCTTCGAAGATCAGGTATAGGGAAGCTAGGATCCCGATGAGCAGGAGATGAAGGCAATATTGTCGCTTGCATCATAGAAATTGCAGAGTCATGACCAAAGCTATTCTGGGAGGGCCTCACCCCCTTTGAACTAAAGCCTTGATTACTCACACTGCCTTTACCCTTTCCTTTAACTGATTTGGGAATAATGCTCGGGCCTACAAGTTCAACCGATCGGGCACATTTAAGAGAAGCAGGATTGGCATCCTTCCGTACCTTAGGTGTACCAGCCCAACGGCCCGATCCACGAAGGCCAAAGGGATTAGTGGCCACATTGCTTCCTTTAGCAAGCTAAACCCCTGATTCAGAACCGTGCCCTTCCCCCTGAGCCAGTGATCTAATATCAGAAGGCATAATATGCTGATCCTGATTAAAGGCCTTCATAGAGAATTTAAATGCAGTCTTTTTGCAAGGATCCTGAGATGTCGTATTAGACAATTGATGGCTCATCCTGGTAATACCAGCTGCCTTCCTGGAGTTTTTACTCTTCCTTGGAGTGATACACAGTGAAGTATCAATCTTCGCTACAGTAACCGGCACGGTGAAAATAGGCTGGCACGGGCTTGAGGAATCAGGAAATGCTGAAGACCCGGGAGCAGCAGAAGAATCTGATCCCACCACCGAGACATTGCGATCGGTAGACGACGGCACAGTACGATGCCGGGACGTCTTCCCCGGTAACATCCAGCCGTCCTTCAGCTCTTGAGAAGTCGGCTTGGCATGATCTGAAGAAGAAGACGGAGTGGACCGGGAACCAGAGCCCGAGTCAGAATATGGAATGCGATGCCGGAGCGCTGCCATCCACGGTCCATAACAAGGAGCCGACGAAGAGGAAGCAGGCGCCTGAGAGGAAGAGCAGGGGCCTGATAGGTGGTGAGATCCACAATGGGAGCAGATGCCTTCACCATGCTCGTAGGCAAATTGCTGCCAGAACGGGGAGCCCTTCCCTCTGATTCTCGCACCAGGACGGAGAGGATGGCAAAGATCCACCCTCACGCAAGCTCTGGCGAAGCTACCCCGACGCCTCTCCTTCGTAGAACCATCCGCAGAGACGAACTGTCCTGCCACCGAGAGGATGGAACACAGAGCTTCGTCGAACCAGTACTCTATCGAGAGATTCGGAAGACGGATCCATAGTAGCGCCAAAGTCAGAGCATCGTCCGCAGGGACGAAATCAGGGCGCCATGGAACAGCAGCTAACGATTGTCCATTAACAACCCAGGGCTGAGTAATAGCAGCATCTCTGGCATTCAAGTCTTCAAACTTCATCAATGTCGTTCGGTGGGAGAGAGAGATGGAAGAAATTCGTCCAGCAAGACCCGCTCTGCGGAACTCCCTAACGTTGGCGTTCGGCGGCACCCATCTCGCAAGACTCCTCACAATCAGGCCAGAAGCAGACCAATCCTTAATTTCAGTGTCAATGGCCTCAGAGGGAAGTTGGATGATGCTGGGAAACTGCACTTCGAGCTCAGCAATTTCCTTCATGGATGGCGATGGAGCAGATCAGAGGAATTGATGAACCCCTTGCCGCCGATAAGGTCCGATGGGCACTTGTCGACGATCTCCACCGGACATCGGAGGGGGGTTGACGTCCGTCATCGACAGCACAGACCCGATGATCAAAAACGACGGGGATCACCGGCAGACGGAACAAAGAAGGATGGTAGCATCAATCTCAAAGCACTCGCACGAAAGAGAACTCACTCGCACGTTGTACATGTTCATTCATGTTGTACTTTGCTCTCTCTTGGATGCATGTTGTACATGTTCATTCATGGTTGCATTTTAAAATTATTTTATTTGCATGCTGGATTCCACATGAGCTCTAGTAGGCTCTAATGTACTAATGGTGGATCCTAGGAACGAATAACGTGATCACTGGTGCAGTCTTTACTAGTGGCATGCTTCGAAGTAGTTGATAGAACATGGTAACGACCAAGCTTTCCTCGTAGAAAGGTAAAAGAGCACTAGTTATTCTTAACTACTAGTTTCTTACCTTCCTATGCCTTGAGATGTTAAAATTTATATGAGCTCCTTCTTCTAATTTAGCTTAATTTCTCACTTTGCTAGTTTTAGCCTTCTACAACATCGCTTCAAAACTCGGGCCTTTTATTTTTTATTTTTTTGATACAGACGAATGATTACACTATTCTAGTATGGATCAATTCAGATATATCAGAATACAAGATTTGTTTAAGAACAAGGGGATAGGGATCATTCTGCCTTCAAATCCAAAATTCAGCATGATGAGCCATAGAGGCCACCATCCAATTGACCGTAGAATTGGCTTCACGGTAGATATGACAGATCTGGGCTCTGTAGACCTCCCAAAGGATAGACCAAATATCGTGGAGCAGCGGATTGGTGAGGACTTGAGAGCAGTTTTCCTTTCGAAGCCATCGGATGACAGTCATATAATCCCTCTCGATAAGGAGGCTATGAGCATGAAGAATCCGAGTAGCATAGAAAATGCTAGCTCAAGCTATATAAAGCTCAGTCATAGGGACTGAGGAGTCTAGGATACCAAAACCAGTTGCCACCAATAGAGCTCCATTGGTCCTACGGATAATGAAAGCTGAACCTGCTGATCTTTTTCGGACACTCCTATTGAAGTTGATTTTAAAAAACCCTAGAGGGGGGCTCCCAAAAGATAAAAATCATATGCCGGTTTGTTGTTGAAGCAGCAGGGGATCCCCAGTGATCAGAGGTGTCAGAACCAACAATATTACGATAAAGAGCAAATTTTGCCGTTAGAGATCTGACTTTCTGTATAATCCTGTGGGAAGATATAATATCGTCAGTGAAGATAAGCAGATTTCTTAACAACCATATCTTATAGATTGTAGCAGCCCAAAGGCCGCCCTTCTACTGGGTGGCCCTTTGGAGATCGTCAAAGAAAGGGGACCGCGAAGAACCCGTGTTATTCACTCTACAGTAGTAACCCATCATCTGCCAGATCTATCTCGCTCTGGGGTAAATGAAGATGGCATGGTCTGTAGTCTCCTCCTCCTGGATGCACAATGGGCAAGTCGCTTGGATGGACAGTCCTCTTCCAGAGAGCAAGGAACAGGTAGGAAGACAATCTCATATAAGTTTCCATATAAAGGCTGAATCCTGAGATGAATGAAGAGCTTCCAAATTCACGCAACATCCACCGTGCACTGAGACTGAGACCTATAAAACTTCATAAGGTTCCTGATGGGAGCCCTAGAAAGACATGATCTCTGCCATAATTTGAAGTCAGTTGAGTGGCCCGAGGTGAGCGGAATAGAAAGAATCCGATGAGATAGCTCCTCCCCAAATAAACGGGCTACCATGGGGGTATGCCAAAAGGAGGGATCCTGAGAGATCAGATCCTTAACCCTCATACTGGTAGGAGCATCAATACTAATAAAAGTGAGCCACCATGAAAGGAAGAGATCAGAAATCCAAGTATCCTGAATAACATCAATCGAGGACTCATCTCCAATCATTCACGAAATGTTATTCAGAATAGTCGGGGCATACGGATAAATCTCCTTCCAAAAGAAGAAATACTAGCAAAAAGGCTGAAAGTCCATAGAGGAAGTCCAATCACCATATCTCGCCCACATAAAAGAGCTCCATAGGCAGTGCGGATCAAGAAGAAACCATGAAGCATGCCGAGCAATCAGAGTCTCTTTCCTAACTATTAGAGACTGAATTCAAGACTACCTTCATGGATTGGCATGCAGACCATGTCCCATGCCAGAAAATGAATATCATGGCCATCCTGCATAGAAGCCCAGAGAAATACCAGGCCTTCCATTCAATATCGCAAAGCAAATAAAATGTTTTATAAGAGAAAGGAATTTCTTTAATTTGTTTAACTTGAATATTTAAAAAAATAGAAAATAGGAAAATTGAAGATAATAAGGTTTAGATTTTCTTTTTATTTATAAATAATAATATTAAGTTACAAAGTTTTTATTTACACTAATGAGATCAGCTCTATCGCAATATGAGATTCCTATTTTATTTTAAAAAGATTATAAATTTTTTCATTATTACAAAAAAGCTAAAATAGTATGTGAGGTATATTTTGACTTATATGCAAATTTTATTTCCATCCACTTTGTCTAATTATTTCTAAATTTAATATATTTTTTAAATATTTTTTGATTTGGTCTAACTCATATCAAAGTTTCAATGATAGAATTAATTTTTAATGCTCAATGCACCTTATCTTTGGAAGGCATGTTGTGTTATAAATTGAAAAAGTTATTTGATTCCAACAAAATAATATCTCAATTAGACAACATACAAATATATTAGAAACCTTTAAAAAATTTGGTGCACAGTTTAGTTTTCTAATAGGACGGATCTTATTCTGAAATCTTATTCAGTTCTCTCATAGTAGTTAGAATAGTTTACATCAAATTCGACATCCTCGTAGCTTATATTTGAAATTTACTTCATGAGTTTATATTTATCCTTAAATTGTTTGCTAAGCTAACTTTCAAGATGCACATAAAAAAAAGTTGTAATACAACATCAAGCTTTGCTGTCTTCTTACCTCAAGCTATATATATATATATATATAGTTCCAAGAAAGAATCTCAAGCTTTTACTTTATTGCTTGAGTTGCTTAACATGAAAACCACTCTCTATGGGCCATTTAAATATGGACCTAAAAGAAAATAAATTATTTAGAACCCAAAAGTTGCTTTTTACCTACTTTACTTAACTAGAAACTAAAAAAAAATAAAAAATAAAATAAATATCACTCTCCTTGCTCATCAATATAAAATAATTTTATCTTTTAGCATAACCAAGCAACTAACATCTTTGTGTTGTTACATTGAAGCAATGTTATCATGGTTACCATGTTAGCTGAAAAATTATCATTAATCTTGTCATGTTATCTAAAATATTTTATTTGCTTTTATTGGAAATATTCAAAACAATTATACCCTCATTATATATTTATATTTCCAGTCAACCAGCTGGGTCACGGTACTCGCCACCACCACCCTCTCATCACGTGCATCGCATACGACTCCTTCCCCTTGAAATAGAAACCGACACCTAGACGCGGAGCGAGTGAGCGTTTCCGAAGACGCTCTCCCTCCCCTTGCTTCCTCGGCTCCAGGTTCCCGTATCTCTCTCTCTCTCTCTCTCTATCGCAACCATTAATGGCGGAGGCTTCCGATCTCTTCCTTCTTTCCTTCGAAGAGTTCGCCACTGACGAAATCGAGGAGCCAGAAGACTGCCCCGAAACCCTGGATCGGCCCCCCTCCTGGTCCTCTGCCGCCTCCTCCGGCGGGTCCGGCTGCCATGTCCTCCGCCCCGACCTCTTCGCCCCCGTTTTCTCGGCTGATCCCTCCGATCCGGGCTATTCCGACCGGGATTACGACTGCTCGGACGATCACGCCACCCTCGCCCTCGATCTCTTCGATCGTTCCTCCACCCGCCCGATCGGCACCGCCTTGGATCCCCTCCCCGAACACCTCCGGTTCCCCGATTTTAAGGTGTCCGAGGGCCCTGAGGAGGTGGGATCAGATTACCTCGGCTTGGGATCGGGGTTCGAGGGTCAGGAAGATGTGGAGGGCGCGGAGCGGGAGGTCGCGGTCTCCGATTGGGGGGCTGATGATTTCTTCATGGGAAGGAGAAGCTCGCCGTCGGGATCGATCGAGTTTTCCAGGGCCCGTCCGATTGATTCGGAGGGGCTGAGGATCGCCGGGTTTGATTCGGATTCAGATTCTGATGAACAGATCGTGGCCATGGGCGAGGAGCAGGTCATTTCCATCATCGACGGTGATCAATCCCAGGATCGGATCAACGATGATCTCGGCCTTCCCCTGTGTTGGGAGTGTCTTCAATTGGACGAACAAAGGAGGGACCTGAATATGGAATTGGAATGGGAGGAGGTGGACGACCGGCTCGAGGAGCGGGATAGCCTCAGCGTTCTCGTTGTTGGCAATGACGAGATATCCAATGAAGTCAGAGACCCGTATTATGAGTATTATGATGAATCGGAGCCGGAAGACGTGGTTAGGAATATCGAATGGGAGGTGCTTTTAGCTGTCAATAACCTGGGGAGGAGCGGTTTAGACCCCGAGGATGTCGAATCCTATTTCGTCGACGATCATGAGGGCTTTGTCTACACCTCGGATTTCGAGGCCCACGAGGTCTTCTTCTGGCAATTTGCCGACCATGATAGCTCTCTCAAGGGCAGTCCTCCTGCAGCCAAATCGGTGGTCGAGAACCTCCCGTCGATCATGATGATGAAAGAAGATGTTGATCAGAATAACAACCTCTGCGCAGTGTGTAAAGATGGGATTTTGGTAGGTGAAAAGGTGAAGCGGCTTCCGTGCTCCCACCATTATCATGAGGAGTGCATCTTGCCATGGCTCGGCATTCGGAATACATGCCCTCTTTGCCGGTTTGAGCTGCCGACGGACGATCCAGAATACGAGAAGAGGAAGGCACGGACGGCCGGCGGTGGTGTTTCCGAGGAAGACTCTCGGCTCAGGTATGAGTTTGAAATATTACCTGAAGCTTAGAACGCGTAAGCAAAAGCGGGTTCCTCTTTTTATTGATGGTGGGGTGGATTTAATTTTCTGATGCTGTTGTATTGAGATTATAACCGTGTACTCTTTTTTCCTTAGAAACAGTGTAGCGGCAATCAGAGTTTTTGTTAGAAAGAGGTTACCAAAGAGATATTGAACAATTGGATATTTAAAATTATTATTGTATATCACATTGCTGCTATGTAAGGCTGGAACTGTTATGTTGTATAAATTTATTTATTTATTGTTGTTGTTGTTGTTGTGATGTGACAAGGCTTATTAGTTAAGATTAAGGTTTGTTATAGCTGTTGAAAAATTTGCTTGCTTGATTGGGAGCTATGTTGAAAAATTGGTTGTAAGGGTTTCTTGAGAGAATTTCATCTGAAACCATTCTTGTTCACATGCTTTGGCACGCTTATATCATGCATGGCCGCACTCTATTTTATTTTTAATTCCTTGTGCCGAAGCGTGGGTTTTTTCAGTAAATCTGTACATTATATATTAGTTTGGATTGCTAAAATGACTTGGTTGGCAGGTTCTGTAAAAGTTTTCTGTGCTGCAATATTAATTTATTGCCAGTAATATGGTTATATCAATTGCTTATTTTGATCTTCATGTCATTCAGATATTAGAACTAATCTTCCATTACGTGTACATTGGTAGTTTTAGAATGAGGATGCTGAGATAAGGTAGAAAATTTTTCTTGTGGCATGCGTGTGTTATGTTGTGAAAGCTGAAATATGCATCACTCTTGTTAGTAAAATTGCAAGAAGGCTTTATTCTTATCTCTTGCTATAGTTAATAAATGTAGGCAATGATGATTTTACTCGAGCATCATACATTAGTGGTCAATTGCAAAAAAGTCTTACTATTTGAAAATTTTGTTAGAATGGTTCTTGATCAAGCAAAAAAATAAGTATCTCGTTTGCTGGTTCACCAACCGAATCTTTGCTGTGGCTTCTCTCATCCCTTCCCCTCCCTACCTCCAATTCAGCTGATATTCATTGAGTTGGTAGTCATCATATTCATGTCACTTTCATGTTTGGTAGCATGACGGTGGAATAAACTTTAACTGATCTCTGTTTTATACTGAGTGTGAATTCTTGAACCAACCTGCCATGTTGACATGATATTCCTTTTTCTTTTTTCTCTTCTATTGAGCAGTAGACATACTGCTCGTTAGGTTTTAGAATTGACAATATATAGTTATCTTTTCATATTTAAAACTGATGAGCCCATTGAACCTTTACAAACTTCTTAATCATTCAACACTGTAAACTTCTTGAAACACTCTGGCTATGCAATGAATCAACCTGGAGATAAAATTGTATGCAACTGTCATTACATGCTATTTATATATATATGCATATTGTCTGTTACTACGGATTCTGCTCTGCACTATTGCTTCCCATCTGAGGCCAGACTACGCTATAGTGAATTTCAAATATCTTTACTTCTTCATTCGCTTTAATTGTGACCAGAGATTTCTTTGTGATGGCATGTGACATGTTGGCCGCTTCTAGGTATTTATTTCATGCTATTTCCTCCATTCATCTTAGTTAATCACATCATCTAATTTCATGCTATTTCCTCCGTTCATTTTAGTTAATCACATCATCTGCATTCTTGAATGTACTGGTCTGATAATGATGGCTTTTGGCATGATTTCTTTTAGGAACCATGTATAATTATAAATTTGTAAGCACAATCAATCCAACTTCTAATTCAACATATTTCCCAAGTGCTTGGCCACCAGAAGTCAGTAAATATTATTATTAATAAAGTTGAAATCCTTCTTTCTTTCCCTAGAAGTTTGAAACTAGCATTTACCACAAGAGTATCTCGTATATTGTTCATCCAGTGAATTTAGTTAGAATTGTATTTCTGATTTATGAAATATATACTACTATATAGAACAGATTTCTTGCGCAACAAATGGTTCCAAATTTTGCATCCATTGTCGAATTATATTTTTCATATCACAAATATACGGAACATATTTTTCATATCACATCTTATTGATGATGCGCTAAGACCTGATCAATACATACAATTTTTGCTTTCTTGAAGATGCCTTATTGTGTGTTTCCTCATCTTCTTGGGCACACGATCTGGATCAAGGCTGAACTTACCATTTGAACTGGGTAATAGGCTTTAGCTCAGTGAAAAGCAAAGTCTACTGTAGATCAAATTTATTCGAATTGAACAGAATCATCCTGTATCATTTAGCATTGGATAGTCTTATGGCTGAAAGTATAGTTTTCAGCATTGACTGTACGTGCTTTGCTAAAAAGAATGAAAACCTTTACGCTCATTTGAGATATATGTAGTATATCATTGTATGTAGATAATCTAAAATAGTGATACTGTGACCCTGGATCAGTTCAGTGACAATGAAAAAGGTGTGCGATAGTGCAGGCAGGTTTTTGCTTGCATGTCATGATTCTTTTAATTCATGCGCTGCACCTTTACTCAGCCGAAAGTAAACATAGACATGCATGTGGCTACTGAATTCTTTTAGAAGTCACATCTTTGCTGTATCATTAAGTTACCATGACAACCTCAGGGACTTTACCATGATCTGAAGGCAGGCAGGAACATTTTTAAGTGACATTCTGGATGTTAGCATAAACTAATAAAGTCTTCTCTCGTAGATGGGCACAATCTTGGTAGCCTATCATTGCAAGTTTAGAGCATGAAAACATATATTATTGCCACCCTACTTTATGGCAATTTAGGCTACCAAGATTGTGTGGAGAAGATGTTGCCAGTCCAACTTGCCAGAGGCGTCTACCTCTCTCAATTAGTTTAACAAGGTCCCTGGTAAAAATGCCACCACTCGTGAGCTACGAAAGTTTTAGCTTTATAGTAGTGTTTTTAGGCTTTATGAAGATAAAGATAAAGATGGCTGGTGGTTGCGTGAGAGTAATGCTGCAGAATTGCGAAAACTTGCTATAATTAGTAGATGAAGGGTGGATGATTAACAGAGAGAATGCTATTAATAAATACCAGTATTTAGTTATTTTTAAGTAACAAATCCCAATTAACCAGGAATTGGCCTTGTCTTCAAATGATAAATCCTATTGACCGCATGATCGGCACTGTAAAGAAAAAATGACGGAATGCTCTTTGTGAGTGCTCCGTAGTCGATATCTTTTGTTTTTTTTTTTTTTTTATTTTTTTAACCCCTTTATCAAGGTCCATCAAAGATTTAGGCTAAAAAATACTTTTAATTCTTAAATTTTCACTGAAAAATCATTTTGCTTCCTAAACTGTTTATTGTTACGGTTTAATCCTTCGTGTTTTAAAAATATTGTATTTTTAATATTTCATTACAAAAGTTAGTTGTACCCCGCTTTTAATTAGTTCACGTATTCAACACGTTAATTATTTTAATAATTAAAAGTTTGAGCATCGAAATGAATTATGGTTGAAAGTTTGAGGATTAAAATAATATTTTTGCCTTTCTTTTATCTCATTTTACTTTTTAAGAGTCAAGCGCTAGCTTGTTGATTTGCACGCAAAATTAGCTGGTGATGCTATTTAGCGGAAACCTTTGGTCTTTTTTTTTTTTTTTTTTTAATACGATACTGTTTGCTTCCATCCTTTGACCTCTTTTGCACCCAAATCCAATTATTTACGGATGAGAGACTGATAGCCTGGCATGCAATGCTTGCTGGAGAATTCATGGAATTGCCTCCTTGAAGTCTCCATCTGGATGTCTCCCTTCTACCTTTTGGATCCCCTCTTACCTTTTCCATGGGTTTTCGTTGCTAAATTAAACAGTTAATGGATCTGAAGAATGATAACAATTCCTGTGGCCATCATGACTGCACAACTCCAGCACTTTGAAGGGTTTATCGTATCACCGACTCATGGATTTTGCCCTGTCAGGCTTCTATAATTACTTTGGTCCCTCAGGTGGCGCATGCTTAGCGAAAATAACATCAAGTGGCTTAATGTATGCTATGACCAACAAAACGAAGCTAAAGGTGAAGAATTGAGCATTCAAGCAAATTAGTTGGGATTCTTGTTAAGTGTACCCTTAAAGTTTTTCCGGCACAATAATGCTATTTCTTTAAAATAATTTTAGCCATTACCTCAAAATATCAGAAGCTCCGATGAGAAGAGCACATCATATATAAAATAGGTTGACTCAAGCAATATAGTTCAAAACTTTTTATATTTGACCTACGGTAAAAAATAAACAAGAACCTACAATTCGAGAGTTCATTTGCATTATCTTTAAAAAAACTCTAAATAAATTGGCTTCAATTTTTTTTTAATAACTAAATTGCTATAATTAATAAAATATTTTAGATTGAAAAAATCTCTAAAATTAGAGTGTGAGCTTGAAGTTTCATTGATATTGGAGGTGGACTCCATGGAAATATAGTCCAAGAGGAGAGGATGGATTCTAGAAAAGATGGGTTTTGGATAAGTATATTTGGTAAGAGGTACAGATGAAAGAACTTTCAAGGATATGATATAAGAGAAGAATGAGAGGACTTGCTCGACTCTATTCATAAGTCATGCCCTACCCCAAGGTATTTGCATTCCATGTCTAGCTCGACATGAAATGCATCGGTGTAATATGCATAGGTGTCGATCTGAGAGCAAACATCAAATAAAGGATGTGTCATGCTGGCAGCTTGACCTTTTAAGAAATAAATTAATGAGGGAGCTTCCGGCTTCTCCCTTTTTCTCGTCAGAAAAGAGATGACATGTTTTGGTGCAGTGCCACAGCATCAATCTTAATTGGGGATTGGATGGTTTCTACCGACCGACAGGAGATTTATAGCAGATCCAACCCCCGACAGGAGATTTATAGCAGATCCAACCATGATATTTCACTTATGCTTTGTTTAGACGAAGAGAAAAAAAAAAAAAAATAAAAATAAAAATAAAAATAAAATAAAGTGAAGAGATTTTTTTTTTGTTTTTGTTTGAATAAGGACGAAAAATATAGAGAAAAAAAAATTTGATAATTTATGATGACAATAATATTATTATTATAAATAATTAAAAAATGTATTGATATTTTTTGAAAAGGTTAATATCAAAATGAAAAAAAAATAAAAGACACTTTTAAGTTTTCTCTCCAAAATTAAAGTGATTTCGGAAAGAACTTTTACGTGAAACCTATCATTTTTTTCTTCTATTTTCTTCTCTAATTTTTTTTTCTTCTTATTTTTCTTTTCATCCAAACCAGATAAGTTTTATTTTTTCTTTTATTTTTTTTTTTTTTTTTTTTTCTCTATTCAAACAGCGGCTTAACGACGGGTTCAGTTTACTGTGCACTCCAAAAATGTGCTGTTTACGTCTAAAGCCTTTTTAGCTGCCATTAAGGATAAAAAAAAATTAGATTGTGTTTTGGATATTTGCGAACATCATGATTTTTATCAGAGGCACGCATAATTTTAATTTAATAAAAAAAATTAAAACCCAAATGATACAATCTGGTTTGATTTTTTAAAAAAATATTCAGTCATTCTAGTTTGATTTGGTACTTCTAGGATTAAAACCGAAAAAATTGAATTGAACCGGTTTCTTATATATCCTATTATCCAGATCAATAAATTAGCTAGGTTTTATGCTCAAAGCATAAACAATAACCCATGGTTACACTACTCCTCTCTTTTAGGATTTTAGTATTTTAGATTGAAAGCACAAACAAAAGATCCATAATTGCATTATTTCTTTCGGGGTTTTTGGGCTTAAAGCCCAAATAAAAGGCCCATAATTATGTTATTCTTTCTTCTTTCAGGTTTTTAAGCTTTAAGCTCAAGCAATAAGTTCATAATAATAATAATAAGAAGAATAATTCGGTTTGATTGGTTTCGGTGATTTAGTTATATTTTTTAAAAATTTATATTTGATTGATTTTACTTAATCTTGAATCAAATCAATTGAATCGATCAAATGCTCACTTTAATTATTACTACTCATATCAACGCAAACAAGGAGTTCTTTTCTTGTTCTTGCATATTGCAACTTGAATTGTAGGACAGTAAATAATGTACCTACATTTTCATCTCTCTCACATATATATCTACTTACACGCGCCACACGTGTGGTGATAATTATGAAATATCATAATCTTTTCCTCTCTTATCAAGCAACAGAACACCATATGCTATAATTTTGATAGATAATTTTGATATTTCAAATTTATCTGCTGATCTAATTGATCTTAAGTTCATCTGCTGATTTAATTAATTTATAAGTAGGTTGGACTCCTATGATCTTAAAGCCTGTCTGATTCTTCTTGGGTTAGCGAAGAGTGGAGTGGGATCGTCATTTCTAACTTCCACAAATATAGGGTGCCAATTGTTCAGGTGCTTCGGGGCTTCTATTTAACTTCGGCTGATCTTTTGGACCACATACCATCTTTTTTGTTTGGGGCTTACATATTACGTGTTGATTGGTTACTTAATTCTCTAATTAAACAAATAAACAACTCAGTGGACTGGTACTGGATCACAACAAAGATGAATGTAACCCCTGAGCAGTACTCCAATTTGACAGGGCCTTGGCATATTGATCAGGTGTGCAATAGTACCTGAAGCTGTGGTCACCAAGAGTTTATTACCTTCAGTAACCCTATCTCAAGTGATACATGTAGCTCGATTTGACCGTATTCATCGATGCCTTGATCTCTTCTTCTGTAACACAGATGTCAGACTTGTCCTTTAATGATGTCTGATCATCTTAGGTTGACATCCTTCAGCATCAGTGACGTGCCATGAATTTGATAAAGATGATTCACCTCGACTCCGAGATATGCAAGAAGTTCCGAACTGAATATTCTGGCGGAGACCGTTCGACGCTTAAGTTAGCGATCAAAATCACAATCGTAAGCTTGAATAAGCTTGAGCTAATGGGAGTTAGGAAGAAGATGAGAAAATTCTCTAAGTTCTTGAGTGTTCATACCTTAGTTAGGGGTCCCTTTTACCCGTTTTATTGATACTTGGGGTCTATGTAACTTGCTTCGGAAGCTTTGGAATCTCATGATGACCACGACTTTATGAATGAAATGTCAGAATTAGTGGGATTTATCCCATTTGAACTGAATGATTGGTACTTTTATGGCAGATGATGACTTTCTGGGCTCATTTGATCAGAGTCATTAATACTTCATAATGGATTATGACTTCTTAGGCTGTGCTAGAACCAATGGAGTTTGTCTTATTAGACATATATGAATCAAAGATGGCTAGTGGGCCCGGCCTTATCAGAAGTGAAGGCTTGTTGGGAAGCTAAAGTTGATCTTGGATATAAGATATGATAAAATAAGATAAGAGATGAGGCCGCCTAGAAATAGCCGCCTAGAAACTGGGGCCGCCTGCTTATGAACATGGGCCGCCTAGGAACAGGGGTTGCCTCAGGGCCGTTTATAAACTGGGGCTACCTAGGAGTAGGGGTTGCCTCAGGGCCGCTTATGAACTGGGGCCACCTAGGAGCAGGGCCGCCTCAGGGCCGCTTATAAACTGGGGCCGCCTAGGAGTAGGGGCCATCTTAGGGCCACTTATAAACTGGGGCCGCCTAGGAGCAGGGGCCACCTTAGGGCCGCTTATGAACTAGGGTCACCTAGGAGCTAGAAGCTGGGGGCCACCTATATGCGGGGCCGCCTCAGGACTGGGACCACCTCAGGGCTGGGGGCCATTGGCGCCCTATCGACTTCTGCTGTTAAGTAATTTTGGCTGTTAACCTTCACATGGCTTTTACTAGCCACATCATTTGCCCCCCGCTCCTGAGTCTTGGGCGCACACACACTTGCCAAGAGAAAGGAGCACAAAATTTACTACTTTTGTTGGACCTTATGCGCCATAAATTAGCAGAGGCAGCACGCACCCCCGAAGAAGTAAAGTCTCTTCGAAGTTTTCTCATCATTTAAGGAACGACGCCAAAAGCGATATAGTCCACAGAGAGATTGAGAAAAATACCCCTTGATCGACGAAAAAGGTAGAGAACCATTATTGGGTTGTTCTTATCTATATCCCATCATTGGGCGCAGATCACACTCTTCATGTATCACCGAGGCATCGTATTTCGAATAGCAAAGAGTTTATGGACAGCTGGACGGTGCCTCTTTTCATGAATCTTTGCGTGCCATTGTAGTTGACGGAACGTTCAAAAATTATGTATAAAGGCATTCCGCCCATCCCTTCGAGCTTCTCATGCCTCCACTACCTTCCCTGTGCCCTCTTTGCCTTTGAGTCTCGAGCTCTTGCCTCATCCCTTTGATCTTCAGGTTAGTCCCTTTCACTTTCTTTGTTCTTTTCTATCATGGATTCTAACTCCCATAGAAAAGGAAAGAGCCCCATGGTCGAACCCTCTAGGGAAGATATCCTTCGGGCATGGTGCCTGGCTCCTAGTGGCATCTCCATCCGTGACCGTCCGGCGACCATAGCGCAAACACCATCTAGGGCCTCTTCCCCATTAGCTAGGGTTTCTCCACCTTCGAGTCATCCGGCATCTCCTTCGACCACCCTTTCTGAGTCCATAGGTTCCGATGGGAAAAGCCTCCACTATGACCGCCTAAGACATAAAGAACCTTAGAGCCCAATATGAGATTTCTAATAGCATCTGTACCTCTGCCTCTCATCTACGTGACAAGGTGACCTCTAGCCAGTCTGGTGGGATTGCCTTGTATGAAGAGTTTTTCAGGAGTGGGCTTCCTCTTTATTTCCATCCCTTCTTCCTTAATCGTCTAGATAGATATGACTTTGTCCCAGAGCAGCTAACTCCGAACTCCATTCGAGTTTCTTTATTCTGGACATGTACAAACTCCGCAATCCCAACAAAGCTGGGTGATGGAGCTTTGCCTCCAGACCCAAAAGAGCCCTCAAAGTCGACCTGCCTCCAAAATCAAGGGATGAAAATCTTGATTTTTCTATGTCCATTTGGACGGAGTGGAGATGGGCTGGGGCATTCCTGACACCAGCCCTAATAAGAACTCGACTGTAAATGAGGAAGACCGAGAAATTCTCGATTTGCTGCTGTCATCCGATCTTCCTTCCTATCAAAAACTGCTATCGAAGGATAACCTCCGCGAAGCCGACGTAGCACCGGCATCGCCAACACCAGCGCCTGGTGAGCGCCTCACCCCTATCCATCATTTATTTTCTTCTTCTCTCCCCTTCCCCCCTTTTTTAACTCTGATTTTTGCTTCTTTGTGTAGTAATGAAGTTTTCTCCTGATTTCTTGATGATGGGCCTCCGAAAGAGAAAAGAGCTGCTGGCGACACGGTGAGGGCAGCGCCCAAAAGCCTCATCGGAAGATCAGGATGGGTTATCCCGACCCCCCACGGTCTCTTTTACGGTTCCCGAGGCTGCCTCGATGGGAGAGCCGAGAAGAGAGGATCCCCCTGCCGAGGTAACAGCAGTAGGGGTTCCTCCTATAGAAGTTGAGGCGAGGCCATCGAGGGAAGAGCCATCGGTCACCACCAAGCCCGAAGGTGAAGCCGCATTGGAGGCGAGGGTTGGGACACCTTCGATGGTGGAAGTTGAAGATAATGTTCCTCGGCTACCCGACCGATGCCGGAGGAAGGATGCCTCCTAACAGTGCCCCAAGGGGCTAGCTGTCTCGGGTGATGGCGATGAACCGCGGTCGATTGGTGGACCGTGTATTGAGGCGCTCTAGCCTTCCAACTTTTCAGGTTAAGCACCGCCAAGAACCGATTGCTGACGTCTTCGATAGTCTCTTTACCGTCGCCCTTCAGGTAAGTTCGCCAACTTTATTTCTTTTTCGTATTTGGATATAATATGAGAATTTGGTCTGAGATCTAGCTGATTGGTCCATGCAGATGTCCAACAGCCTTTTTATCCTTCAGGATGCCTGCGTCGAGGCCGTCAACAACTGCGGGCATACTCAGGATGAATTGATTATCGCCAAGACCCTGACTGACACCTTGGCCAAAGAATTGGCCGAGGTGCGAGCCTGAGAGATGAAGGCGACCGGTGAGCTCCGAGCTACTCAGGGTGAAATAAGCCAATGAGGAGGTCAGCAATGAGAGGTCAGCAACTTGACTTATTTAGATATCGAGATATAATGGGGTCTCGAGCTTCAAATTCCCCAGTAATTTGTCTAGAGATGAGCTGAGAGTCCGTGGAGGCCTTGAGGTGCTTTACTCCGAACTCCTACGCGAGCTTAATTCAAATCAACAAGGCCTCTTACTCGGCTTAATTATTTGTAGCTTTAAAGAGAAATCGAAGAGCATACTCCAGCACTACGCCCTCCGGATTTGCAAGAATAAGACCAGCTCTGCTTCCTTAAGAATTGGAGGCATCATCAACATGGACTATCCAGGTCTCTGCCACATCCCCACCAATGTCCGAACATGTATTAGGAAATCTTTAGGTTGCTCTTCCGTCCAAGTGCACTCCACCAGAATGTTTTTTTTTTTGTTACAAGCGGGCAATCACACCAGTCTAGCGTGAGTCAAACCCGAAAGATCGAAATACATGATTTGCTACAAAATTAAAGGGCATGGGTCACCTATATGCCAAACTCAGGGGTAGGATGGCGAGCTACGACACCAGCGACCCAATCAGCCGCAGCATTGGCTTCCCTATAATATGGTGGATCCGAGGCACCGTAGAAGACCGGAGAGAGTCCCAGATAGCACGGAGCAGAGGATTGGTAGAGTGAAGATCCCTGTCCTGAAGAATCCAGCGAATAACCGTGAGAGAATCTCCCTCTAATCCATCTGCTAGAGGCCAGATGACGAACGACATAGCTGATACCAGCCCAAGCAGCCTGAAGCTCTGCCATAGGGACCAATATCAAGAGAACCATGGCCACCCGCTGC
This sequence comes from Calamus simplicifolius, assembly GCA_900491605.1. Lineage (NCBI taxonomy): Eukaryota > Viridiplantae > Streptophyta > Magnoliopsida > Arecales > Arecaceae > Calamus > Calamus simplicifolius. The sequence continues at coordinate 40,248 of UESW01004563.1, read as the reverse complement.
AAGTAACTCACCCTCAGATCCTCTGATAACAAAATCAGAACCAGCACTACGGTCCGAGACAGAACCATCAAAGTTCACTTTGACATAACCCGGGAGTGGGGGTTCCCAAGAAACATAGACCGTAGAACGGTGCGCTGCCGAAGCAGCAGGGGAATCCCAGAGGCCGGGTTGGACCAAGTGAACAGAAGAAATAGAACAGCCATACTCATTGGCAAGGAGGCCAGCCGTTCTGAAAATTGCCGTAGGTGGGACAATCTCCTCCGAGAATCATCTGGTTTCTGGTAAGCCAAATATGATAAGCAAGATAGGCTGAAACAGCACCCTGAGATCTCGGACCGCTCTGAACAGCAAATCGAATGGTGCGTAGAAAAGAAAGCCGGATGGAGCCCACATCAGACAACCATGGGGTAAACTACATCCGCTGCCAGATCCTCCTCGCACGAGAACATCTGAAGATGATGTGATTGATCGACTCATCTTCAAGCCCACAGATTGGGCAGAGAGGCGAAATGGAGAGGCCTCGGCCAGCCATAAAGAACAATTAGGAAGGCGATCCCACTTCAGCTTCCATAAAAAGAGCCGAATCCTGGGGTGAATGGGCAAGCGCCAAATCCAAGCAACATCATCCAATCCTGAAACCCGAGTGCGGAAGCAGTCAACCAGATCCCTGGTAGGAGCACGGGAGAGGCAAGATCGCCGCCAAAGTCTAGTATCCGAGTCTGCAGAAGAAGCCAAGGGAATGGCGAAAATCCTTTGCGCCAACTCAGTCCCAAAAAGTCTGGATATAGTGGAAACATTCCAAGCATGACCATCCTGGCAGATCAAAGAAGACACTGGCATAGAGGGGTCAACATCAATACTAAGAAAGGTCGGCCATCGGGATAGAGGAGTGGCAGCAATCCAACTATCCTGAGTAACATTAACAGATCTCCCGTCCCCAATCATCCAGTGAATATCGGTCAGAACAGAAGGGGCAGCCTGACAGATGGCCCGCCAGATCAAGGAACTCCCACGGGGAACACAGGAGATCAAATCAGGAGACCAGATACCATATCTACCTCTCATAAAAGAGCTCCAGAAGCAGTGAGGATCCAGAAGAAATCTAGAAGCATGCCTAGCGAACATAGCCTCCCGGCGAGTGAGCAAAGACTGAATCCCCAGGCCACCCTCACGAATAGGCAGACAAACAATATCCCATGAGAGAAGATGAAGACCGTGGCCACCCTGTCTCGAGCCCCAGAGAAAATCCCTGAACCGTCTCTCAATCCGGCAAGACAGATAGCTGGAATCAGGGTGTTAGATAAAAGATAAATGGGGAGCGAGGTGAGGATGGACCGAATCAATGTAATCCGACCCATCATAGAGAGGCTGAAAACCTGCCACCTACTCAACGATCAGAAATCCAACGATCAAGAGCCCCGAAGTCCGACTGTCGGGGGCGACGCCCCGTAATAGGGATCCCAAGATAGGACAGACGGTCAGAGAGGGAGGAAATCCCTAACAACTGGGAGATCGCAGTACGGCGATGAGGGGGGTCGAAGGGCTGAAACATAGAACAGATTTCTGAAGGTTGACCCGCTGACCGGAGGCTTGGCAATAAGCTTGAAGAATAGAAGACAGACCGCAGCATTATGAGCAGTAGCAGGGCTAAGCAAAATGCAATCGTCTGCAAAGAAGATGGAAAGAGGAGGGCCCAGAGGCCCAGGCATTAAGGCTGAATCAAATACGCACCAATAGCCTGAGCAAGAGAGCGAGAGAGATCATCAGCACACAGAATAAACAGGAATGGAGAGAGAGGGCAACCCTGACGAAGTCCCCCAAATGAAGGGAAAAACCCAGATGGGCTTCCATTAATAAGAATGGAAAAGGAAGGCCCTGCACACATGCCATAACCCATTCAATAAAAAGATCAGCAAACCGAAACTCCCTAAGAGTCTGTCGAAGAAAAATCCAACTGATCCTATCATAAGCTCTCTCCATATCCAGCTGAACAGCCATAAGAGCCCTACTACCCGATGCACGATGAAGGTCATGCATAAATTCCTGAGCAATGAGAGCATTATCTGTGATGCTACGACCCCGGATGAAAGCCCCCTATTCCGGAGATATAAGACGGGGAATCACTCCCTGCAGCCGTGTAACCAATAGTCGAGCACAGACTTTGTATAGGGTGGTACACAGACTAATAGGCCGTTAATGCTGGGGAAGCGAAGCCGTCGGCCGCTTAGGAATTAGAGAAACAAAAGTACGCTACCAGTCAGGAGGAAGAATTCTGAGGAAAAGACCATCTGGATGGCCAATACCACTTCCGGTCCGAAATATCCCAATAATGGCGGAAGAAAAAGGGAGGGAAACCATCGGGGCCAGGGGACTTGTCAGGACCCAGAGTCCAGACAGTAGATCGAATCTCCTCCACCAAGACCTCCCTTGACAGCAGAGCATTATCATCATCAGAAACACGGGCATCCGGGGAAACAGGGGAGATGGGAAAACCACTGGCAGACACCTCCGACCATCGGGACTGAAAGTAAAGGACAATCTGCTCCCGAATAGACTCATCATCCTCAACTATATTGCCATTCTCATCATTGATATACCGAATCCGATTGGAAGACCGCCGAGCCACCGTAGCCTGATGGAAGAACCTGGTGTTCCGGTCACCCTCCTGAAGCCACTGAATCCAGGACCGCTGACGCCAGTAAGTCTCCTGCTGACTAAGTAAGGACTGGTGCAATGACAAGCTCCTCCGGAGAGACTGGAGATCAAGTTCAGAGAGACCACCATCCATATCCTCCCTATCCTAAAGAGAAACAATGTCTGCTTCTACAGATTGAATATGCTGCATAAGATCCCCCACCTCTCTACTATTCCACCTAAAGAGCCTGCGCTTCAGTAACTCGAGACGGCGAGAGAGATGGTAGGTAGCACTCCCTCTAACCGGCATCCGCCAAACCTGACGGATAAGAGCCCGGGCCGAAGGGTAAGAAGTCCAAAACTGCTCGAACCGGAAAGGCCTCCGAGGCCGAGAAGAAAGCTCCGTTGATATAAGAAGAGGGCAATGGTCAGACGATCTGAGGTAAATGAGAAGTAGTAGCACCAGAAAAATTTTGCATCCAACCAGGGGAGGCTAAAGCTCGATCAAGGCGCTCCCACACCCGAGCAGTACCTTGGCGGTTATTACACCAGGTAAACTGAGAGCCAAAGAACCCCAAATCGACAACCCTAGCATTGGAAATAAAAGAGCGAAACTCCATAGAGTTCGGAGAATCGACAAATCGATGCCCCCCACGCTTCTCCGAAGCATCAACGATACAGTTAAAATCCCCAGCAATGAGAGTGGGAAATCCCTAGCATAAAAGAGTGAGAATCTCGGACCATAAGTAGCACCTCTCCCTATAATCCGTGCTAGCGTAGATACCAAAAAGCAGCCATGGCGGAGAAATTTCCTCAGAAATAACCAAGGCCACCTGCTGAGTACACTAATGAAAAGCATCCACTCGGATAGAAGGATCTCTCCAAAGAGCCAGAATGCCCCCAGACAAACCAGTGGATTCCACAGCATAGGAAGACGAATACCGAGAAATCCACCTTCGAAATCGCTGAAGACTGGATCCCGACAGGTGGGTTTCCAGTAAAACACATATATCAAACTGATGAATCTATAATAACCGATCAAACGAGGAGCGAAAGGAAGGTTTCAGTGCTCCTTGGACGTTCCAAATCAGAATCTTCATAGAAAAAACATATCAAGTGGTCTCGTGGGCCCCCCCCTTGGCTCCAGCCAAATCCATATCAGTCTGATCTCCAGAAGCAGAATGCTGAACCATCAGACCCTCAGCAAACGAAGGACAACCGGCCTGAGGGACCAGATCTGACTGCTGAGAGAGATCCATGGTGATCACATCAGCCTCAACCTGAATAGCCTTCTTTAGAGCGGAGACTATAATATCATGATCATTGTTATCCCGAGGGGGATCAGATCTAGAGGGAGCAGCCAAAGACACAGAGTGAGCTTTCCCCAGGGTAGGCCCACGACTCTTGCCTTTAGCATCCTTGGTAATAACCCTAGGGCCAACAATCACAGCAGGCCGAGCCCGTTTAAGTGAAGCCGGATTGGCATCCCCTCGGGACTTAGGGCATCCGGTCCAGCGATCCGAACCTAGAAGGCCAAAGGGATTTTCAGCCACATTCCCCGAGGGCATCATCTCCTTGGACTCAGAGGGGATCTCAGGCAGACCTCCAGAGGGCATGGCAGAAAAACTGAAGAGCTCCTCATGACTAGGGTTCTTCAAGGACTTAACAGCCTGAATGAGGGATTTTCTCTGACCCTTAGGAGCCTTCTGAGGTAATTGAAGGATCACAGGGGACTGAAGCTCTCCAGATGCCAGCAGAGTAGCAGCATTTGAAACCCCTTGCATAGCTACAGTAACCGGCACGAGGTCCTCTTCCCGGCATGGCCCCAACTGAGACTTAGGGAGGCCAGAGGAGGAAAAACTGACAGGATGAGAGGAAGAGGTAGGAGCTGCCCTCCTACGAGAGGTCTTGCGAGGAACTACCCAGCCCTCCTCCCCTGCCTCAATCACTGGAGTAACCTTCCCCGACTGCACCTCCGGACTGGAACGAAGGTTAGAGTCCATCACAGGGGGATGACGACGGGTCCGGAGAGCGGCCATCCAAGGACCAAAACGCGGAGCAGCAGAGGAAGAAGCAGGGTCCTTGGAGGAAGAACACGGGCCAGAAAGGTAGATGGATCCACAGAAGGAGCAGATACCTTCAACATGCTCATAGACAAATTGTTGCCAGAAGGGACTGCCGCTCGCTCTGAACGAGCTCCAGGACGAAGAGGATGGCTCAGATCAACACAAACGCAGGCCCTAGCGAAGCCTCCCCATCTCCTCTCCTTCGTAGACAAATCCATATTCACATAGCGTCCGGCCACATACAGAATTTCTCGGAGAGAGTCTTCCGTCAAATACTCAATCAAAAAATTGGGAAGCCTAATCCAGAGCAGAGCATGATGCAGAGCGTCATCCGCAGGGATGAAGCCCGGACGCCACAGCTCAGCAGCAAGAGGCTGCCCATTGACCATCCATGGCTGCGATAGCACAGCATCACGAGCAGCCTAGAGCTCAAATTTGAGCAAGAAGGTACGAAAGGCCATACTGATTATCTCAATCCGACCTTCAATGCTGCCTCTGCGAAGCTCCCGGATAACGGCTTCAGGGGGAACCCATCGGAAGAGACTTCGCACAATCAGCCCAAATTGAGACCAATCCAAGATCTCCTGATCTATTACCACCACAGGGAGCTGGATTACCTCAAGAAACAGCTTCTCCAGGGCTCCAATTTCATCCGGAGAAGGTGACGAAGCCGACCAGACGAAGGAGCTCCCGCCCTGACGCCGGGAAAAAGCTATAGAGGACTTCTGCCGATCACCGCCGGTCGGAGGAACGGGGATGCCGTCGGCCATCATCCACTGAGAGATGATCGAAAATAATTGACAGCCACCGGAGATCGGGAAGAAAGAAGGACGAGCGCGAATCTTAAAGACCGAACTTCAACACAGAAACACTGCTTTAATAATCGGTGCGTCAAAAACACTATAGCAGGAAGAGCCAGAGCACTGTAGCAAAAAGTGGAGAAATCGCCAGAGCAAACACTGTAGCAACTCGTCAAAATTACATTGCGAGAGACAGTTATGTTTGCCAGCACCTGAAACTTCAAGACATATCGGGATTGAAATAAAAGATCGAACTCTCCCCAATTTGATTGCCCATTATCCAATTGATTAGAGGTGTCAGGACAAGCCAAGATAGCTCTAAGAGGCTGGTCTATGAGTATCATGATCGGATGGGCTTGAAAGTATGGCCTGAGATGCTGAGCGGAGATGATTAGAGTAATTTTTTTTTTCAGTTCTGGAGTACCTAATTTCTGTTGGGATATGTGCCATAAACAAATGACATTTATTATTTTGCTGAATATTAAGAAATTTTTTATATTATACTTGCATGCATGTTATGATGCTTTATAAATATCAAAAATTCATGGATTATTTAAATGTGACTTTAAATATTGTATATAAGTGTTATATACAAAGGATAATATTTAAAGTAAAATAATCTAATTTGTTCATAATTATAAATTAAAGTTGCAAACAAGATCTTTAATTTAAAATTACTAGTGCGGTTCATTACATTCTGAATGAAACGATCTTATCCAGATTGTTGATAATGCGATTATCGGAATGAAAGCACTTTATATAATTTGATTATATAGGACTGGAACACGATTAATTATGAATCTCTAATAATTCTGTTGTTAAAATAGAGAATTCAAAATTAATCAATGATGGTCATATGTGAATCGATCTTAATTCTGAGTAATTAATAGACTCCTATTTATTGTATTATATTTTTTAACTTACGGGGTAATGACACAGAAACATAGTGTCAAATTCTTGGTATATTAGAAATATAATAATATAAGTAGCTGGGAATATTAATATACAAGATGAAATCCATTCCTTCGTAAAGAAGTCAGATGGACGGTTCCCATAACTGTTAATTCGGGACTTGAATAATAAGAGCGCTCAATTTATGATTAGATCATAAATATATTATTCATTATAGAATCAATGGTACTTATGGATAAAGATGTGATTAAAGAGGTTAACAGAAAATGCTTAGCTTTAATCATGAACTATTTATGGAGGATTGATTTATATGCAGACTATATCAATGGATGATTCAATCCTTATGAATATAATTAATTTTATAATTTTAAGAGTACAATTTTAAATTTTTAGTGGAGTAATTTGGAATTAATAATTTTAATATTTTAATTAAGGTGTTAATTGAATGTCAAAATTATTGGAGCTTAAAATTATAATGTCCATAGTTCCTCCGGCTCTATTAAATTATGTGAACTTTATGATATGTTGGGTTGAGTTATTAATTTGGAATTGAGAATTCTAAATTATTTTTTATATAAAAATTAATTGGATTAATTTATGTTATACGGTGTGCTAGGGAACACTCGTAGCATTCCATGAGAAAAGTATATGTGGAAATTATTTAGTTGTTGGAGAAATAAATATGGGATCGTGAGAGTCTTTTTCTCCTATGATAAATATTTTAACCAACATTGGTTATGGGATATACGTTAAAGTTTAATTAATTGATTAATTAATGAAGAGGTTGATAGTTGTTATTCTCTATGAATATAAGATTCACAAGAGACATTAGAACATCGGGACAACAATGATCAATCATAGAGAGTTCCTCCTTCAACTTCACTTTATCTCATAAGTTAAGAAAAAAAGTGAATTAAACTAGTTGTGTAATCTCAACCCAAACCAAAAGGGACGCCCATTCGTTCGTGTTCATCATAATCTGGAGAACGTTTGGAAAGATCCGTAGTGATCAAAGGATTTGGTGATTCCAAGGTAGTATTCGTGAAGAACAAAAGGTCAATTTCTTAATCTCCTTATTATCCTTGTTATTAAATTAATACGGGTATAGATCGTGCTAACTCAATTTTTAAGATATGTGATTTGATCCATATCTTGTTTTGATATGTGATTTGATCTGTATCTTGTTTCCGCTAAGATAAGTGATTTGATCCTTATCACGCTTCCGCAAACATCTCAAAATCGTTCTGAGATAACAATCAATTTCTGCATCATGAAGTATTTTACTAGTGTAGTAGATGGATTTATGTGCTCCATAGGGGTCAAGGCGTACCAGAACAGTGCTAACTACTTTCGAGGAAGCAGCAAGATAAAAGAAGAGCATTTCCTCTTCTTTTGGCTTTGACAGTAATGGTGGTGTGGATAAAACTCATTCAACTCCTCAAAGGCTTTTTGGTAGTTTTTCGTCCACTTAAAGCCGTTCACCTTGCATAGAATTTTAAGAAGAGTAGGCATCTTTCAACTGATCTTGATAGAAAATGGCTCAGAGCGGCTACTCTTCCGATGAGCCGCTGCACCTCTTTTTATTAACTAGCTACCTCATGTTGAAAATGGCTTGTATCTTTTCTAGATTCGCTTCAATCTCCCGTTGGATTACCAAAAAGCCTAGAAATTTTCCGGTAGTGATTCCAAACACCTACTTCTGAGGGTTGAGCTTTATTTGATGGCGCCAGAGGTTGTTGAATGTTTCTTCTTAATCAGCTATATGGTCTGCGGTGCATGTGCTCTTAGTTAGCATATCATCCACATACACCTTCATATTCCATCCAATCTAATCTTTAAAAACCTTATTCATCAATCTCTAGTAGGAGGCCCCTGCGTTTTTCAACCCAAAGGGCATCACTTTGTAGCAGTAGATATCCTTCTCAGTGATGAAAGAGGTATTTTCTTCATCCGTTGGGTTCATCTTTATTTGGTTGTACTCAAAGAAGACATCCATAAAGCTGAGAAGCTCATGGCCAGATGTGGAGTCCACCAATTGGTCAATCCATGGTAGTGAAAAGCTGTCTTTAGGACATGCTTTATTAAGATCGGTAAAGTCGATACATATTCTTCAACTTTCGCTGGCCTTTTGTACCATCACCATATTGGCTAGCCAATCTGAATATTGTGCTTTTCGAATGTGGCCAGCAGTAAGTAGCTTATTGACCTCCGCATCAATAGCCTTCTGTCACTTGGAGGCAAAACTTCTCTTTTTTGGCAGACAAGCTGATAATTCGGATCAATATTAAGCTTATGAGTAATTACCTTCGAAGGGATGCCAACCACATCCCCACCAATGTTCGAACATGTATTGGGAAATCTTTAGGTTGCTCTTCCGTCCAAGTACACTCCACTAGAAAGTTCGCCAGCACCTGAAACTTCAAGGCAGATCGGGATTGAAATAAAAGATCGAACTCTCCCAATTTGATTACCCATTTAGCCAATCGACCAGAGGTGTCAGGACAAGCCAAGATAGCTCTAAGAGGCTGGTCTATGAGTATCACGATCGGATGGGCTTGAAAGTATAGCCTGAGACGCTGAGCGGAGATGATTAGAGTAAAAATAATTTTTTAGTTCTGGAGTACCTAATTTCTGCATGATGAAGTACTTTACTAGTGTAGTAGATGGGTTTCTATGCTTAGTCAGGGTCAAGGCATACCAGAACAGTGCTAATGCTTTCGGGAAAGCAACAAGATAAAAGAAGTGCCTTTTCCCTTCTTTTGGCTTTGATGGTGGTGTGGATAAAAACTCCTTCAACTCCTCAAAGGCTTTTTGGTAGTTTTTGTCTATTCAAAGCCATTCATCTTGCGCAGAGTTTTAAAGAAGGGTATGCATCTTTCAGCTGATCTCAACAGAAAATGGCTCGCGGCTACTCTTCCAATGAGCCGCTGTACCTCCTTTTTATTAACTGGCTACCACATATCAAAAATGGCTTGTATCTTTTCTGGATTCGCTTCAGTCTCCCATGGATTACCAAAAAGTTTAGAAATTTTTCGGCAGTGACTCCAAATGCCTACTTGTAAGGGTTGAGCTTTATTTGATGGCGTCAGAGGTTGTTGAATGTTTCTTCTAAATCAGCCATATGGTCGACGGTGCAGGTCCTCTTAGTTAGCATATCATCCACATACACCTCCATATTGTGCCCAATCTGATCTTTAAAACCTTATTCATCAAACTCTGATAGGTGGCCCCTGCATTTTCAACTCAAACGGCATCACTTTGTAGCAATAGATGCCCTTCTTGGTGATGAAAGAGGTATTTTCTTCATCCGTCTGGTTCATCTTTATTTGGTTATATTTAGAGAAGACATTCATAAAGCTGAGAAGCTTATGGCTAGATATGGAGTCCACCAATTGGTCTATTCATGGTAATGAAAAGCTGTCTTTAGGACATGCTTTATTAAGATCAGTAAAGTCGATACATATTCTTCAACTTTTGCTGGCCTTTCGTACCATCACCATATTGGCTAGCCAATCCAAATATTATGCTTTCCGAATGTGGCCAGTAATAAGCAGCTTATTAACCTCAGCATCAATAGCTTTCTATCGCTCGAAGCAAAACTTCTCTTTTTTGGCGGACAAGCCGGTACTTCGGATCAATATTAAGCTTATGAGTAATTACCTTCAAAGGGATATCGACCACATCCCCATTAGCATCCGAACATATATTGGGAAATCTTTGGGTTGCTCTTCCGTTCAAGTGCACTCCACCAGAAAGTTTGCCAGCACCTAAAACTTCAAGGCAGATCGGGATTAAAATAAAAGATCAAACTCTTCCAATTTGATTTCTCATTTAGCCAATCAACCAGAGGTATCAGAACAAGCCAAGATAGCTCTAAAAGGCTGGTCTGTGAGTATCATGATCAGATGGGCTTGAGAGTATGGCTTGAGATGCTGAGCGGAGATGATTAGCGTAAAAATAATTTTTTTAGTTCTGGAGTACCTAATTTCTGCATCATGAAATACTTTACAAGTGTAGTAGATGGGTTTTTATGCTTCGTTGGGGTCAAGGCATACCAGAACAGTGCTAACTGCTTCCGGGGAAGCAGCAAGATAAAGAAGAGCCTTTTCCCTTCTTTTGGCTTTGACAGTAATGATGGTGTGGATAAAAACTCCTTCAACTCCTCAAAGGCTTTTTGGAAGCTTTTCGTCCACGCAAAGCCGTTCGCCTTGCATAGAGTTTTAAGAAGGGTAGGCATCTTTCAGCTGATCTCGACAAAAAATGGCTCAGAGCGGCTACTCTTCCGATGAGCCGCTGCATCTCCTTTTTATTAACTGGCTACCTCATGTCGAAAATGGCTTGTATCTTTTTTGGATTCGCTTCAATCTCCCGTTGGATTATCAAAAAGCTTAGGAATTTTTTGGCAGTGACTCCAAATGCCTACTTGTGAGGGTTGAGCTTTATTTGATGGTGCCAGAGGTTGTTGAATGTTTTTTCTAAATCAGCCATATGGTCGGTGGTACAGGTGCTCTTAGTTAGCATATCATCTACATACACCTCCATATTATGCCCAATCTGATCTTTAAAAATCTTATTCATCAATCTCTGGTAGGTGACCCCTGCATTTTTTAACCCAAAGGGCATCACTTTGTAGCAGTAGATGCTCTTCTCGGTGATGAAAGAGGTATTTTCTTCATCCGCCGGGTTCATCTTTATTTGGTTGTATTCAGAGAAGGCATCCATAAAGCTAAGAAGCTCATGGCCAGATGTGGAGTCCACCAATTGGTCAATCTATGGTAGCGAAAAGCTGTCTTTAGGACATGCTTTATTAAGATCGGTAAAGTCGATACAGATTCTTTAACTTTCACTGGCCTTTCGTACCATCACCATATTGGCTAGCCATCTGAATATTGTGCTTTTCGAATGTGGCCAGCAGTAAGTAGCTTATTGATCTCTGCATCAAGAGCCTTCTGTCGCTCAGAGGCGAAACTTCTCTTCTTTTGGCTAACAAGCCGGTACTTCGGATCAATATTAAGCTTATGAGTAATTACCTTCGAAGGGATGCTGGCCACATCCCCACCAGTGTCCGAACATGTATTAGGAAATCTTTAGGTTGCTCTTTCGTCCAAGTGCACTCCACCAAAAAGTTCGCCAGCACCTGAAACTTCAAGGCAGATCGGGATTGAAATAAAAGATCGAACTCTTCCAATTTGATTGCCCATTTAGCCAATCGACCGGAGGTGTCAGGACAAGCCAAGATAGCTCTAAGAGGTTGGTTTGTGAGTATCATGATCGAATGGTCTTGAAAGTATGGCATAAGATGCTGAGCAAAGATGATTAGAGTAAAAATAATTTTTTCAGTTCTGAAGTACCTAATTTCTGCATCTGAAGTACTTTACTAGTGTAGTAGATGGGTTTTTGTGCTTCGTCAGGGTCAAGGCATACCAGAACAATGCCAACTGCTTCCGGGGAAGCAGCAAAATAAAAGAAGAGCCTTTTCCCTTCTTTTGGCTTTGATAGTAATGGTAATGTGGATAAAAACTCCTTCAACTCCTCAAAGGCTTTTTGATAGTTTTTCATCCACTCAAGGCCATTCTTCTTGCGTAGAGTTTTAAAGAAGGATATGCATCTTTTAGCTGATCTCGACAGAAAATGGCTCAAAGCGGCTACTCTTCCAGTGAGCTGCTGCACCTCCTTTTTATTAACTGGCTATCTCATGTCAAAAATAGCTTGTATCTTTCTGGATTCGCTTCAATCTTCTGTTGGATTACCAAAAAGTCTAGGAATTTTCTGGTAGTGACTCCAAATGCCTACTTGTGAGGGTTGAGCTTTATTTGATGGTGCCAGAGGTTGTTAAATGTTTCTTCTAAATCAGCCTTATGGTCGGCAGTGCAGGTGCTTTTAGTTAGCATATCATCTACATACACCTTCATATTGCGCCCAATCTAATCTTTAAAAACCTTATTCATCAATCTCTGATAGGTGGCCCCTGCGTTTTTCAACCCAAAGGGCATCACTTTGTAGCAGTAAATGCCTTTCTTGGTGATGAAAGAGGTATTTTCTTCATCCGTTGGGTTCATCTTTATTTGGTTGTATTCAGAGAAGGCATCCAAAAGCTGAGAAGCTCATGGTCAAATGTGGAGTCCACCAATTGGTCAATCCATGGTAGCAGAAGTTATCTTTAGGATATGCTTTATTAAGATCGATAAAGTCGATACAGATTCTCCAACTTTCGCTGGCCTTTCATACCATCACTATATTGGCTAGCCAATCCGAATATTGTGCTTTCTGAATGTGGCCAACAGTAAGCATCTTATTGACCTCCGCATCAATAGCCTTCTGTCGCTCGAAGGCGAAACTTCTTTTCTTTTGGCGGACAAGCCGGTACTTCGGATCAATATTAAGCTTATTAGTAATTACCTTCGAAGGGATGCTAGCCACATCCCCTCCAGCATCCGAACATGTATTGGGGAATCTTTAGGTTGCTCTTCCGTCTAAGTGCACTCCACCAGAAAGTTCGCCAGCACCTGAAACTTCAAGGCAGATCGGGATTGAAATAAAAGATCAAACTCTCCCAATTTGATTGCACATTTAGCCAATCGACCAGAGGTGTCAGGACAAGCCAAGATAGCTCTAAGAGACTGGTCTGTGAGTATCACGATCGGATGGGCTTGTAAGTACGGCCTGAGATGCTGAGCGAAGATGATTAGAGTAAAAATAATTTTTTCAGTTCTGGAGTACCTAATTTTTGCATCATGAAGTACTTTACTAGTGTAGTAGATGGGTTTTTGTGCTCTGTTGGAGTCAAGGCATACCAGAACAGTTCTAACTGCTTTCGGGAAAGCAGCAAGATAAAAGAAGAGCCTTTCCCCTTCTTTTAGCTTTGACAGTAATGGTGGTGTGTATAAAAAGTCCTTCAACTCCTCAAAGGCTTTCTTGTAGTTTTTCGTCCACTCAAAGCCATTCGCCTTGCGTAGAGTTTTTAAAGAAGGGTAGGCATCTTTCAGTTGATCTCGATAGAAAATGGCTTAGAGCAGCTACTCTTTTGATGAGCTGATGTACCTTCTTTTTATTAACTGGCTACCTCATGTCGAGAATGATTTTATCTTTTCTGGATTCACTTCAATCCCCTGTTGAATTACCAAAAATCCTAGGAATTTTCTAATAGTGACTCCAAACGCCTACTTGTGAGGGTTGAGCTTTATTTGATGGCACTAGAGGTTGTTGAATGTTTCTTCTAAATCAGCCATATGGTCGGCGGTGCAGGTGCTCTTGGTTAGTATATCATCCATATACACCTCCATATTATGCCCAATCTGATCTTTAAAAACATTATTCATCAATCTCTGGTAGGTGGTCCTTGCGTTTTTCAATCCAAAGGGCATCACTTTGTAGCAGTAGATGCCCTTCTCAGTGATGAAAGAGGTATTTTCTTTATTTGACGGGTTTATATTTATTTGGTTGTATTCAGAGAAAGCATCCATAAAGCTGAGAAGCTCATGGCTAGATATGGAGTCCACCAATTGATCAATCCATGGTAGCGGGAAGCTGTCATTAGGACATACTTTATTAAGATCGGTAAAGTCAATACAGATTCTTCAACTTTCGCTGACCTTTCGTACCATCACCATATTGGCTAGTCAATCCAAATATTGTGCTTTCCGAATGTGGCCAGCAGTAAGCAGCTTATTGACCTCCGCATTAATAGCCTTCTGTCGCTCGAAGATGAAACTTCTCTTCTTTTGGCGGACAGATCGGTACTTCAGATCAATATTAAGCTTATGAGTAATTACCTTCGAAGGAATGCTGGGCATGTCCGATGCTGACCAGGTGAAGACATTTGTGTTCGCCAGTAAAAAGGTAAGGAGTTAATTCTTCATCTCCAAGGGAAGAAGCTCGCTAATTTGCATAGTCTTCACGGGATCATCCCCCAGTGGATAGGTTAGCAAACACTCGGCGGGCTCTCCCTTTCTTTCAGATTTCCTAGGATCGAGCAACATTGAGGTTGGTGGGATCACCATCTCTTGAGGTCTAGGAGCCATATGATAAGATAACTGCATAGGATTTTGCTTCCCATATATCTCACCGATTCCTCCACTGATAGGGAATCTCACGAGCAGGCGCTTAGTAGATATCACCGCATCCAAGAGATTTAAGCCGGGTCGACCGAGTATGGAGCTGTAAGCCAAAGGTACTCGGGCCACTAGAAATCTCATTAAGACTATACTTTGACATGGCGATGATCCTGCCATGACCGGCAAGGTAATTTCATCTTCTATCCTTACTAAATCTCCTATAAAACCAACCAGAGGTGTTGTCACCGGTTAGAGGAAAGTAGAAGATAAATTTATCCGAATAAAGACATCATAAGTAAGGATGTCGACAAAGCTCCCACTTTCCATCAAGATTTTTTTTACAGGATGCTTAGCGATCATCATAGAGACAACAACGCTATCATCATTCAGATTACCCCTCTCGCTAATTTTCCTTCAAAAAAGGGGATTACATTTTCTATTCCCTCCTCTCCTCTCAGTCTCTTAGAAGACGAAGTTGTTCCTCATTAAAGCATGCCCATTGTCCTCTTCATCGGGGTGTTATCGATGTTAGCCTGAACAGGCAGAGGCCCCATTAGAGTTGGGACGGCTAGAGGCCCTCTCTTTTGAATAAACTTTTTGAGATAACCACGCTGGATGAGCTCCTCGATGGTGCAGTTCATATTATGACAGTCTTCAGTATAATGGCCATAGTCTCTATAGAAGCGGCAATAACGACTCCGATCGCGAGCAGCGTCCATCCTCAGTGGTGAAGGGCGTCAGAGATAAAGCTCACTTTCAATCTTTATAGGGATATGATACCTAGGGCAAGGAGAGGTGTGAAGTTCTCTTCTTTAGGAGCAAAGTTTTGGTGCTGATTTCTGGCCGGCGCAGGGGCTCAGGTTTTTTAGGGGAAGGTCTGCTTGGCTCCGTGCGGACTGGTCTTTATCTAGACCCTCTTTCAGTGTCCCTCCGAGTGAAATCAGCTTCGTCGGCACGAATATATTTCTTTGCACGACTTAGAAGCTCAGCATAGAAACTGAAAGATTTTTATCCATTGAATAGATGAAGCGGGAGGGACGGAGCCCTTTCTTTAGGGCCAGAGTGGCCACAGCATCGTTGAGGTGGTAGATCTCGAGGGCTGCCATCTTGAACCGGACCACAAATCCTTTAAGCGTTCTCCTTCCTTCTGTTGAATGAAGAACAAACTATCCGCTACCCGAAGGATTTTCCGACGGGCATCGAAATGTGCCAAGAAAGTTTTCTTCAACTGTCGGAAGGAGTCGATGCTGCATGGGAGTAGGCGAGAATACCAGGCACATGTAGCATTCCAGAGGGTAGCGGGGAAAGCAATACATAGAAGCACATCAGTCGCCCCTTGAACTTGCATAAGAACTTTATAAATCTTCAGGTGGTCAAGTGGATCCGTGGTGACATTATAAGGATCCAGCTAGGAAAGATGGAACCTGTAAGAGACAGGCTCTTCCATAATCTGGCGAGTGAGGGGTGGACGAGTGTCATAATCCATCCCTTGTTGGTTATTAAGCTTTTGGCTGAGCTTTTCTAACCATCGGTCTTGCTCCTCCAAGCACCTCTCCATCTGACAATTGAGGTCCTCGCTCGTTGATTCAGAAGATGAATAGGGAGAGTGATGGCACTGATGGCGATATATCCTTCTGGGCTCCTTCCCCCATCATCGTTTGCAAGAGGGGCTGCTTGAGCGGAAGATAGGAGACCATGACCTTTTGGAGGTTTTTTGATGGTGGTGTCTGGACGGAGCATGACGGTGACGATGCTCCTCTGAAGAGAATCCTCTGTAAATAAATTGTTGATTGGTTGGGGCGGCTGTTGTAAGTGGTATGGGATGCCCGGGTTGCTGTCGAACAGCTGTCAATTGTTGTCCTTGCAACTCACGGACTACCCCAATAAGAGCTTAGACTTGCTGGGTAAGAGTAGCCAGTTGTTCGTGTGGAGTGGATAAGACCGGTAGCAAGAAAAGAGCAAGGGGATTAGCCTCCGGTTGCCCAGTATGATAGGAATGCCCCCTAGTATAACTGGCAGAAGTCTCTAGAATATGCGTCACCACCATTGTTGTTCAAGAGAGGGTGAGCTCGTAGCTCAGAGTTATAGATCTATCCTTCTCTACTCCAGCCTCCCCTTACCTGGCGCGCCAATCTGATGATGCCTGATCACCTTGAGCTGACGTCCTTGAGCGCAGTGGACGTACCGTGAATTTGATGAAGATGATTCACCTCGACTCCGAGATCTGGAAGAAGTCTCGGGGATCAGATATTTCAACAGGGACCTTTGATGCTTAAGTTAGCAATCAGAATTACAGTCGTGAGCTTGAAGAAGCTCGAGCTAATGGGAGTTAGGAAGAAGATAAAAAAATTCTCTAAGTGCTTGAGTGTTCATACCTTAGTCAGGAGTCCCTCTTACCCATTTTATTGATACTTAGGGTCTGTGTAACTTGCTTCGGAAGCTTTGAAATCTCACGATGAGCCACGACTTTGTGAATGGAATGTCAAAATTAGTAGGACTTATCCCATCTAAATTGGATGATTGATACTTTTATGGCAAATGACGACTTTTTGGGCTCATCTGATCAAAGTCATTAATGCTTCATAATGGATTATGACTTCTTAGGCTTATGTCAGAACCAATGGAGTTTGTCTTATTAGACATATATGAATCAAAGATGGCTAGTGGGCCCAGCCTCGTCAGAAGTGAAGGCTTGTTTAGAAAGCTGAAGTTGATCTTAGATATAAGATAAAATAAAATAAGATAAGAGATGAGGTCGCCTAGGAACAGGGGCCGCCTTAGGGCTGCTTATGAATTAGGGCTGCCTAGGAACACGGGCTGCCTCAGGGCCGCTTATGAACTGGGGCTGCTTAAGAGCAGGAGCCGCCTCAGTGCCGCTTATGAACTGGGGCTGCCTTAGGACCGCTTATGAATTGGGGTTGCCTAGGAGCAAGGGCTACTTCAGGACCGCTTATGAACTAGGGCCGCCTAGGAGTGGGAGCCGCCTCAGGGCTGCTTATAAACTGGGGTCACCTAGAAGCAAGGGCCGCCTAGGAGTTGGGGGCCGTTGGCGCCCTATCGACTCTCGTCGTTAGGTTATTTTGGCCGTTAACCTCCATGTGGCTTTTACCAGCCACACACCCTTCATGTCAAAATGGGAACGGCGGACAACCAAATGATCACCACAAAC
This sequence comes from Calamus simplicifolius, assembly GCA_900491605.1. Lineage (NCBI taxonomy): Eukaryota > Viridiplantae > Streptophyta > Magnoliopsida > Arecales > Arecaceae > Calamus > Calamus simplicifolius. The sequence goes on along the minus strand of UESW01004563.1, from coordinate 22,613 downwards.
ATTGGAATATTACTCTTCAGCGCGATCTCTACTTAGGACAACAGGCAATTGGCACATGGCTACGATGATGTGATCGGCCTAAACCTTGCTTGATGAGAATTTTTCTAGGCCTGGATCAAGCCTGACCAATGAGAGAGCGAACACACACACATATATATACACAGACACGGACATACATACACATACATATACATACATATATACATATACACAGGCATACATATACATGCATGCATACACACACACATATATACACAGACAAATACATACATAAACACACATATACATACATATATACATATACACACATGCATACATATACATGCATGCATACATACACACATACTATACATACATATATACATATACATACATATACATATACATATACATATATGATGTGACTGATAAAGCCACGTGTAAGTTGACAGTCGAAACTATCTGACGGCAAAAGTCGAAAGAATACTGTCGATTTCGGACTCGGCCCCAACCTTCAAGGAGGCCTTCTTTTCGGATTCGACCCCTAACCTTCAAGGCACCTCCTCTCCGAACTCGGCCCCAACCTCCTAGGCGGCCTCCTCTCCGAACTCGGTCCTAGCTCCAAGAAGGCCTCCTCTCCGGACTTGACCCCAACCTTCAAGGCGGCCTCCTCTTCAGACTCGGCCCCAACCTTCAAGGCAGCCTCCTCTTCGAACTTGGCCCCAACCTTCAAGGTGACCTCCTCTCTAGACTCGACCCCAACTTCAAGGCGACCTCAACTCTAACAAGACAGGGCCCACCAATTGCTTGCGGCCCACATGCCTGATGGAACCTGGGCTCACCTACCTATCCGCAATCACTTAGATCAGATGGGACAAATCCCACTAATCCTGACATTCTGCCCTAAAAGTCATTATTCATCATGAGGCCCCAATTACTCAGATTTCAGAAAGTCATCACCTAAAAAGTCATCATTCATCTATAAAATCATCATCCTTCATGAGGCTCCATATAATGCTAGATGACAAGGAATATCCATAAAATGGGTAAGAGGAACCTCCGACCAGGTATGAACACTCAAGCATTCGAGAGCTCAAAAAAAAATTCCAACTCTCTCTCTCAAGCTTCCTCAAGTTCACGGCTGTGATTCTGATCACTGACTTGAGCATCGGAGGATCCCCATCGGAATATCCGATCCCTGGGATTTCTTGCAGGTCCAGTCTTGAAGAGTAGCCTCTTCTGCAACTCACGGCGTTCGCACAAAGGTGATTAGGCATTAAGAACATACATACATACATATATGTGTGTATATATGTATATGTATATGTATGTATGTATATGTATGCATGCATGTAAATCTTGGCTCTAAAATTTTTCAGGTATCCAGGTAATCCGCCTACCTTGATTTCCTACGATCTAGCATGGAAAGAACTTTAACTAGAGGGTTAATGATAGATTGAGACAGCAAGGGTGCCAACTTACAATTTATAACATCTCACCATATAATAAAGATACCTATCAAAAATCACCAGAGATGGTGTGATGTGCATTAAGGAGAGATTCTCTAACTTCTTGATAACAAGTGACTCATGGATGGAGAAACAAACCTACAATTCTACGGCAATCATTAACTAAGAAACAAAGACATTTTACGTCTTCCACAAGTGCTAATCGTAGACCACCCTCTACCAAAATTAAATAAACAAATCATTGCAATATATGAGTTTGGGTGTTTAGTCTTTTGATTCCTATGAATAAACTAACTAATTAGGTACATAACATAGAACATAAATCCCAAGATAAAACAGAAAGTAAACAAACACAACAGCATAGACGTGAGACCAACACAACACTCAAAATTTAGCCACAAGCACTCTTAACAACAATTTAATTTTCATGGCACAGCGTCTGTCCGAGGCTATGCTGTGTCCTGGAATATGAAACAAAGAACTTGCATCAGAGCTTGTATGTGAGATATATACAGGAAATAAGATGTCTTGGTATCCAGTACATGGATTGGCTCACCGTATCAAGTTTCAATATACATTGATACCAAGTCTCGATTCAACGTCAATATGGTACAGTATATCTGATATGGAATGGCAAGCATCAGCATGATGTTTCTTGTACTGTCACGCACTTGACCATCAATCATTTCTAGCCTTCTATTTTCTAATTAATCAACACATGATGCTGTGGAAAAAGGGTTCTCTCCAGTCCAGGTTGATGGAATTCCTTCAATTTGGATGCATGGCAGATTCTGTTTATGGCTCGTGTCAAGCTGGTAGAGAGGAAAGATGGAGCCACTTGTTTGAGTCGGCTGGTGAAGTGTGAGAAAATAATATGCCTTAACTTTTCAACATGGGAAAAGTCTTGCCGCATATTCTTCAGTAGCAAGCGTACATCGATCGCATGGATTAACTGTTCGTACATGTCAGTGCGCGTGCGATGGCCTAATGAGTCTCGTCACGCACCGCATGTGCATCAGCATGCGCGGGCGACCAATCTGGATGATCAATGCATGCTTACTATATCGAAGGGCGATGTAGCAAGTCTTTTCGTTTCAACATTGCCCTCAACATTTGACATGGGCTTCACTATACACGATTACTAATGGGCTAGGCGGTGTCCACTTTGAGGTTAAGGAAAAGACTTGCTGCACCGAAGGATGGTGCAGCAAGGACGTATTGAATGCGCTGATTGGCCGTACGTGTATGCCGCTGCCACTACAAAAAAATACTGAAATAGCGACGCAAATTTAGCGACGCATAATTGCGTTGCTAAATTGCGACCACTTTGCGACGCCTTTGTGACAACAAAATATTACGACGCATTAGCGACTC